>JAYMSZ010000837.1:0-16879 GCA_036897665.1 Pelargonium citronellum
TGCGTGAGGTTGTAGTTGTTGTAGTAACAAAACTTGGTGTTCGCGGAGTCGCACCGCGGACACCTCAGACTGTTGTTGTTGTTGTTCGCGTTCTCAGCTGAAGCTGAGGAAGGCGGATTTGTAGTACTAGTAGTTGTAGTAGATATTGTTGAAGGTGGACAAGAAGGTGATGAGTTTTGGAAAACATGGTGGTGATGAGCTCCTCCATTAATGGAGATTTTGGTCTCTCCAAGTAGGGTAGAAGAAGAACCTGCAGCTCCAAGAAGTTCTTGAATCATCTTCTTTTTCTTTGAAAGATAGAGAGGGAGATGATCTACAAGAATCCAAAAACAAGAAAAGGCAAAGGCAACGGAGGAGAGTGGAGGAGTGTGTTTTTTGTTTTTGTTATTTGGAGTAGTGGAAAAGCTAAAGTAGGTTTTGTTGTGTATATATGATGGGTATGTGGGAGAATATGATTGAGTTTTGAGGTGGAACCATGACTTGCCTCTCTGTAAATATTTGAGCTTTTGAATAAGGGTTTGTTGGGGAATAAAAACAAGAAAGCTTAGGTAATTGGAGGGGATGGGGAAGGGTTTTAATATATATAAATTTGTAGGATAAAAATAAACAAATGTTAAAGAAATTTGAGAGACCTACTTTATAGTTGTAGTCTTTTTCAATAGTAAAACACAAAAATATTGAAATGAAGTGGTGGTTTATTTTGGAGGGAACTCAAATAGCAAGCTCTCTTCATTATTATGTTTTGAGAGCATAATTAAAATCCCATTATTATCTTAATGATTCCATTTATGAACAGTGAGCTGAAGAAATTAATATTAAAGAAATGATGATTGGTTACAACAAAAGTTAATATCAAATTAGTACTGTGGAATATCGTTTACTTAAATATTAACTATCAATACAACTTTGTTTTGAATAATTAGGTTGGTGACCTTTTATTTTCTTAAATCCTATCAAGTGCTTTGGACAGCTCTAATTGTTTTTTTTTTCTTTTAATTTTGCCTCACTTCAGTTGTCCACTGCACTAAGTATTGTTAATAATATGAAAATGAAGATATTTAGGGTACTTCGTTGTATTTTTTTTTCGAACAAAGGGTACTTCGTTGTATTAGTGCTTAAGTTGTTTATATCATTAATTCATGTACGATACCTATGTTCGATGTAATAGTGTAGAAATCAACATGAAAACAGAATAAGAGGCCAAATAAGGCTACTGGTATTATGACTTACAATATTTGACAATTGATTAAACTTCTTAGACAGAAGAGCGTCTCTTTGTTTGTTGCATAGATTATATGAACACTTACAAGGACAAATAAGTTCATAATTTTTTTTTTCACGGCATATTTTAATGTTTGTCGATATAATCTTCCGTTTAAACTTTTAATTGATGTTAATATTTTCATAATTAGTTTACACTATTTTTAGTGTATATTTATGCATTTTGATGTGTGTCGTCTTTTTTTGACTAAGTCAACTTCGACATAATATTGTGTGTCTTTTTGTCCACTTGTTAGACAATTAGGGTAACTGTCTTAAAAATGTTCTATATCTGTAATTTTGGAGATGGAGTTGGGGACTTGGGCCCTTGGAAATGGAGATGGAGCCGGAGGGTTGGATCCTTACTCCTATTTTCTAGAGCATGGCCAAGGGAAGCACACCTTTAAGCTAGACTCAGTGCGGACCCAGGAAACTACCTAAAGCGATAAAAGTAAAAATCTTAATCGAGGGAATGGGAGAATTCTAGAGAGAGATAGAAAGAGAATTCAGCCGTTGCATAGGGGTCAGAACGCTCCCCCCCTATCCGCTTGGGCAGATCTTCTTGTTCGAGTTTGAGACACGCCTTCTCCAATGCGCTCTTTACGACTTCTATAATTTTCGCTGTTGTTGAGATGTTTTATCATCGAGAATGATCCGACGTGACACTCAAACACCACGTGTCAATTTTATCTGTGCTATCTTAAGTAGCATCACATGCACCTATTTGTACTAGTGTGTTTTTACCGTTAAACTTAGTTATTTCAATCTAATTTCAATTTTACATTTCATTGAACGGAGCACTATATTGAATAATTTATTATAGCATTTTATGTCAGCCATAAAACCCCCAAAATAAAATACAAAAATATAACAAATACTAATTTCAATTATTGTTAATATATATAAAAAAAGAATCAAATTGTTGGGGTGTTGGTGTGGAAGAACAATGATGAAGAGGTGAAGGTAGGGCAAAATAATCACGTGGAGCAACGTGTAAAGCTTGTCAACAACAAAGCCCACTGCCCGAAACTTATGGCTTCAATTTAGCCAAACCCCACTTTTACATACCAAGCAACCCCTATCAAAAGATCATTATTCACTCGTGTGAATACTCCTTTCACACGTGTGATGATGAGCCAAACTTATTCATAATTTAACGGTTAACTCTAGTGGAATGATTAAAAGTTTAAACTTTTATCATTTGTTATCGAAGATCATATTACAATGATTTCATTTACAAACCTAATAGATTATGCATAAGAAAAAATTATGCTCATTTAATCTCGTGGCTCGTATTGTTAGGAACAACGTGCATTGGAATTCTAAGTAACGAAAGAAGTGTTTTCATATTTGATTTACACATACAAAGTATATATCAATATTGAGGGTCAAGAAGAGGGAAATTTTACACCAGATTTTGTTGATCATGAACGAAGTCAAACATGTGATCCATATAATGGATGGAAAAAAATACCAATCAAAGCATAGTAAATGGGAAAAAAATGGACATGAACCTATAGATTGTGATCTGACAACGTAATTAAACAGCCACCATTGAAACAACCCTAACCAATTGGGACAAGAGTAGTTGAATTGGACTCACTATTGTTGGATTTTCTGATAATTGTGTTGTGCAGAATTAGGAAATGGATTGCCAATTTTGATTTTGATTGCTCCTTTGGACTCGATCTGTGATTGTTTACATCAACTAATTACATAATATGCAACTGACAACAAGAAATTTTCAGGTTTTTCATGTGAAAGTAATTAGGGCACTTATTACTTAGAGTTTAGACTCGATCAATTTAGTAGTGTTTTTCCGGTGCCACATAAGTAAAGTGACGTGATATTATTTGATTGAGTATGCAATATTATGAAGTTTAGTAAGAAAAGTCGTACGTGATCATATTTCAAGATTTCTATAAATATTTTCATTGTTCATCAAAATATTTAGGAATATGAGTGAAAAAAATGTTTAAACAAATTACATTAAAATTGCTAAAACTAACATTGTTTGATGGTGCATTTTGATTTGCAAAAATTAGATATCATAAGAACAGTTCTCTGCAAAAATTTCCACAGGATAATGACAGATTTGATGATAACATACTGGAATTTTGCATAATGTACAAGGAAGACCAATGCCATGGACTTGACACTGAAAGGTGTAATTAATTAACAGGACTGTTCTACCTAATATTAAGAATATAATAAGACAAATTCAAATTTATTTGCTCTAAAAACAAGAAAATCACTGTTGAAGACATGATAGCGTGAATAATAAGGTTCCCAGCTGCAACAAGAATATGGAAATTAATTAGTTTCAACTAATTTTCAGTAGAAAACAACATAAAAGAATGAGATATATGAATATGAGGGGTCTACATGTCTCAGATGTGTGGAGCCAATATTAAAGCTATCACTATCTCCTTGAAAAGACTATGATTAATGAATTAGGAGCAAATCTTATCACTTGAGTTACAAGATACCAAGTATTAGAATTTTAACCTTGTGAAGTTAATTAATGGGGAATTTCACTTTTGAGTCAATGATGTATATGTGAACGATCTGAATCTGATCGTTCATTTTTTACTAATGGGAAAAGCTAGCTTTTGAATTTACTTTTAAACTATGAGCTTTATGAGTAATATTACATTCAATGATCAAGTGGTTAAGTGTGAAGACAAGAGAATTTTATATATGGTGCACACCATATATAGGAGTATAAATATCAGTCTGGCCCATGGTGTTGATCAAAAGCTAACCATAAATTAAATTTGTCAATAAACTCATTCTGCTAGAAAGTAAGAATAAATGTAGGGCACATATAGACATCTTAAGGATCACAAAATATGTATATCAAATATGGTGGTATCTTACCTTAGCTATGAGTGTGATACACAATGTAGCTAACTAGAAGACAACGTACAGTCTTATCAAGGCGTTGTCGAAAATGCACGAAAATTTCACGCTAATTGGTGAAAACGAAGACGAGTGAAAGACCAAACATAAGTGTACATGTCAATGAATTTAATTCAATTATATCAAGACTAAAGTAAGTTGATATAGTATTATTCGACAATGAAATTCGTTCATTAGTGTTGCTCTCTTCGTTGTCTGACAGCTTGTTTGGGACCATGATTGCAGTCAAAAGCTCTATTGAGACTACGAAGCTGACCTTCAAGTAAGTTCGTGATTTGATTCTGGGAGAAGGTGCCCAAAAGAAAAACGTTGAAAAATGAAAAGGAACATGCTAGTTCAAAGTTGAAAGATTCTAAAGATGACGACTCTCATTGTTGAAATTGTCAAGAGGTAGTACACATTAAGAATTGATGTACAAAACTCAAGACACATAGCAACTTTGCCAAATTAATGGTCATAAATATCGATGAATAAGATGATATCCTAGTGTGTTACGGTGAGAGTTTGGGACTCCGATGGTGGAAGTTCAGTTGGATATGCAATAGATTCTTGGTGTACAGATTTTAGGATAAAAGAAAACCCATATATGTTTGGTTTTACGTTGGTGATGTTGGTACACTACATCACAATTCACAACACTTACTTTTAAATGTGAAAGATGATAAGTAGTGGATTGGTATTGGTTTGATTCCTCATTCCCTTTTGGTTTGTTGAACAATGATTCCTGAAGAGAAACTTAATAATTGCACAAACAAAGTATAGTGGTGCATGGTACTATCACTATGGTTGGTGAATGGTGATATATAGATACGTACCTGACCTCCGCGCGTGCCGTCCGGAACGCCAGATCTATGTATAATATGACTTTTGATTGTTGAACTAGAAAACGACATCTGCTTTGTTTTTTTTGGTAGTTTCTAAAACTGAGAAACTGGGCAGTCTTCTTCCTCGTTTCTCGGGTTATCTTTATTTGTACCAATATTGAGGTTTGTTCCTAACAATGAGATCAAATTTTGTCTTATAACAGTATAAAAAATGGGAACTTTGGGGTGCCTTAGATGGAAAATAAACTTTCAAATAAACAATACACTGGTGAGCCATAATTGATGCCCACACACACACATTACAAACATATGCATTACTTGAAGTTCAAATAAAACAATGCACAGTACTGATTGAAGAAGGAAGATACTTGGCCATAGCTAGTAGTACTCAAGAATATTGAATGGAAGATGAGAACAGATATTTGGATAGGAACACACAAAATCCAAATGAATGTCATGCATGGAACTGATATGACATGATAACAATGCATACATTACACCACCAACACCACTAACACAGCAAATGGGTCCCTCCTAATGTCTCTCCTGTTGGGGCAATACAGCTTTCCTAGGGTTTCCCACCTCTACTTGTATTCTTTTGAATTGGGGATTTCTACTGTTTTTGCTGTCTGATACTGTCAATAATTCATGGGATTCCTCTCCTTCTCATGCACATACATCCCGGTACAATAATCTACACATCTAGAAGAAGGCTAAATCGTATAATTGCGTGTTTTACATAATATTCAGTATGCTAAGGCTTTTGTCTTCCCAGATATATCTAACTCTCATAAACAGTTTTAGCAGAGACTGGGGTCATGCATGTTACCCTTGTGCCTCATTCTCTACTATTTTCATGACTTATGTGCTACAATACATCTTATCAGCCATTATAGAGTAAAATAAACATAATCAATAAGCTCCAAAAGAAAATGTCTAAATATGATGTTTTGAGGCACTCAAAATCTTGGTTTGTGGTCAAAAGTGTAAAATTCAATCCTTACCTATTGTTGGTTCAGCGCCTACTTACGAAAATTAGGTCATCATATGGCTTTTTCTCTATTTTGGTTGTGGGGATCATACGGCCAATACCAATGTAAGAATATGTTGGTTTGGATAAAACAATCATGTAACTAAAGGCTACTTTGAGCATGTAGCTCTCCATCTGTTATGCAAATTTCTATTTAAAAAACAAAAGTCATGTGAAGTGGTGACCTCTAATGACCCACCTGAAAAATGGACGCTACACTAGCCATTCCATTACAAACATTTCTCGATTGATTATTGAGTGTGGACCCAGAAAACATTTCTCCATACACAGATCAATTATTAAAGGAAAACAGAACAAATACGTCCCTTCTATCATTCAGATTTACAATATGGTATGCACATATTATACTATATAGCATTGGCAAGCTTAGGTTTTTGGGTTGTCCACTATAAGCTAAAGAACAAGACACTATTGTATGTACATCACACAAACATGTGACAGGTAATGTAACATTGATTCTACTGTTTAACAAAAAGAAGTTTGTACAAGTTAAGAGAATTCCAGGAAAGAAATAAAATGGATGATTCTTAACTACACATTCCCTATGGCCCCACATGCATGGAGCACAATATATGGTCATCGAAACGGGAACTCCAATGGAGGTTAAACCTGATGACAAAAGCTTAAATGGACAAGATCCTTCCAGCAGAGCGAGCAAAGATTGTGTCTATGAAAAAGTTGGCATGTGGAGGTCCTCCTCCGTATTAAGTTTGAATGTGCATACTAATATACTATTCTGAGGGCTCTGCTTTTGGAAGCAATAATATTATAAATTAAGAGAGAAACCTTGCCTGAATATAAATAAATTATTAGGAAAATAACTCTAAATTGCAGAGCTAGAGGAATATATATATGCATAGCATAAACTTTGAGAACATAAAAAGGATGGAACTCACAAGATATACCTTACAGATGCCAATGTTCCGCGAGATTGGATAGAAAAAAGAATTTACTTGAAAATGCCGATTGCCATAACCTGCACGCATGTCAAAAGAAATTAATCAGCAAATAATGAATACTTATACTCATGATGAAAATCACAAAGAAAGTATTAAAATAAAGACCCACACTTTGAGCTCAACCCTTTAGTCTCAAATTACTAAAAAAAAAAAATGTTGCCGTGTAAGAAGAAATGCACACACACACACTTCTCCAAGTTGTTCAGTTTTAGTTTCTTGATAATTATGCTCTATTCCAACCACAAATCTTTAACATTTCAGTAGATCAAATGCATCAAAATGTAAATGAGGCTGCACTTTAGCAACAGTTCAAACTTCAAATTTAATGCTTGGTAATGGACAACTGTGTAAACATGCATAAAGCAGGGGTATCCTATGGTATACAAAAGTATTTCCTGGTCATTTCCATACTTTTATACCATCCATGGCATGAACAAATAATCATAAAGAGAATGATGAGATTCTATATGCACAAATGTCATACTGCCAAAATACAACTTATTTAATATTGTGAACAAACCGAAGTGGTGATAAGCTGTAACATTCCCTCTAAGAGTATGATATATGGATCCCACATTCTTCTTTGATGGGATAGAATCATAGAAATAGAATGACCGAATCCCATGAAGAAGAATTATTAGTCTTTAGCACAAGTAAAATATATTTAATTGCATGATTGGATTTGCTTAGACCGAGTTTTCTTTTATCTATGATTAAATTTAGATATACTTCAACAACTTACACATTAGAAGTTGAACTTTCTAATCACATATTTCCTCAAACCTTCAATGTAATGCCAACAACATATTTACAAAAAGAAACTAACATTCTTTAGCGTTACGCAAAACATTGGACTATTGGAGGGTATTTTATTTAGTTGCAAAAAGATAGTAATTAGGAATGATTACGTAGGGTCAGTACATGAAATGGTACATGAAGCTTTAAGAGTAGCAAATTAGTACATGAACATCAATAATTAGTTAGAATTAGCAGTGCCATTAACATAGCTGACATAGCAATTATGCCATGAAATTGTAGTTTTTATACAAAACAAATATTTACATAGTTGTCATCTCATTCCTTATTCTGGTTACCAGAAAACTCATATTTTTTGCAAGAAAATTCATATTTTAATCACTCAGTTACATAAAATAAAGTAAGAGAGGGATGCAAATTTCATTCAGGGTAAATCTCATATTCTAATTAGAGTTGGAGCATTAGCAAAATTTTAATGCAAAATCAACAGAAGTTAAAGGCAGAAGATATCGGAAGTAAACCTGTATTTATGTTCAAAGCCTAGAAAAAAAGTTGAGCATGTAATATTCAGGCAGAATAAAAAAAGGAGTATTTACTAGAAGAATGATCATTAATTGCTAAAATCTAGGAATCCCTACAAGAGAAAGCAGCTAGATTAAGAAACTTGATGCACTCTGAATCTACTGTAATAAATATTTACAAATACTACTTTACTCTTCGAAACTTGAGACTATATAGTTCATGGCACAATCAGGTTGTGTAAACCTATTCAATAAATTGATTTTGGATTTCAGAACTACTTTATAGTAAATGAATCCAAATATTTCCACTCTACAGCACCCTTCAAATCATTTCAGTAAAGCTTCTCTCATGCAGAACCAACTAGGGTTACTTAGGACTTCACGGCGTTATTTCCAACCAAACTGAAGGAGTGAAGGTTTCAACATTCAAATATGCAAACTAAGATGCAAAGATTCTGACTAGCTCAGTTAATCAATTTATTCACAGATACGAGTTCAATTTTTGAAGGGTTGAATTTTATCAATAAACATCTTCATCTCTTTGCCTTAAAGCAAGATAGATTACTGATCTGTCTCTTTCGTTCTCAAAGTCTCCACTAATCAATGACAAACGCATGCTGGTATAAAATAAAATTGTGATGTATTTTCCATCCATCATCAATCTTAATCATACAACCCCACACACAATAAATTGCAGACTAAGAAAAGCTTCCGTTTTATGTATGCATATTGACCACTCCACATCAAGTCTGGCCTCAAGATCCCCTAACAAGGCAGTCTGTGTAGACATTTCACACTTTCATTGAGCCATGAGGAATTGGTTAGTATAGCCTTTTACATCAAGCAAAAGCATCCTCAAGCTTTTCCAAAGACATACACACAGATTTTGTTACTCTATTCACATGCAAATTAAACCCTATCAACTCCACTTACTTCATAACAAAGAAGGAAAAAAATAAGGCATAGCCGAACTTTATTTTGTATAAACATAAAGAACTAAAGAAGACGTATTAAATATGACAAACACAGTTAATCAAGAACAAAGAGCATCTCCAATGGGGCCCTTTCACAAACCGATTTAAAATGACCCGACATATAATTATTGTTGTTATATTAAATTGTCCTATTAGGCAAATCATGGTAAGAAAGTGGATTGGTATTAAGGTGGGAGTGGGAGTGGGAGTGGGAGTGGTTGTTGATGTAAAGGAATACCCCATTCCCTACGTGGCTAAATTACTTTATTATAACGTGAATATGGCCATCATTTTGAAAAGTTTGTTTACACAATTGGGAACGGAGTTGTATCACTTTCACCTAAACAGAATCATACAATTAAAATTAGAAAGACAAAAAAAAGGAATAGGAACCATGGCTAAGTTTAAACCTTTCTTTTTATAGTTTTATTTGATATTCATGTTACTTGTTCAGATTTTAGCGCATATGACAAAGAGATCCAATCCAAACTACCACCTTGGTTCTCCAGTCCCTTCATGCATGATATCTAGAGTAGCATTTAGAATGACACCACCAATGACCACCCACCACACACATGACAGATAACTAAATAACAAAACACTAATAAGCTAAGCTATTTTAAGACAAATATGATGCACTTTTACAAAAGATGATTATGAAATGTAAAAATCAATATTCCTTTATCCATCCAACTTAGAGCTTATGACAAAGAAGTTCGACTATCAATCTAACTCCACGCATATTACTAATGCACTTATGTGAAACAGTAAGACACAACCTGAGTCACGTACTACTGTATTTGTAGAATGCATATAACAAGAGTAGCAGCAATATCCACATTTATACAAAAATGTGAAGAAATAAAGAACAACGAGTTGAAGCACGGGAGCATTTTTTAACTATCATGGTACCATGGTTTCTAATATAAGTCACATATGTGTATGATAGACAATATTATGACCCCCCAAATTGCAAACATTTGCAATGAGCAATCTACTTGATTTGTTTGTTCAAAATCAGGTTTCTTCACCTTCCCATGAGTCATGAGATACATCACCTCCCTCCTCGTCCTCTCTCCTTTTCAAGAATTTGCATGACAGAACTCCCTCAGCAAAACATTTTCAGAGCAGCACATTTTTTAAATTTCTGTTTATTGCTACATTGCAGAGAACAATGTTGAAGTGCCTGATCCTGGCCTAAATTATATCCACAGTTGATGAAAGAAAGCTAATTCCCACAATCCCACCACAGAAATTTTAATCCAACACCACTGATATTCTTTTTTTTTTCTTTCTTAAATGCAGAATGCTGAAATGCAATTTCTGCCAAATCTAGCCATGAATCCACTCATAAAGTCTTACCATGTAGGTATATGACTTCCCACATTTTTATCAGTACTTTTTGTTTTTAAAGATAATGAAACTCAAGGAGAACTGGAGTTGAGGCTACAGCGATGAGAAGAAACTGCTTCCGTACTTACAAATAAAATTGTGTGTTTTTGTGTAAACACTCTTAGGTAGAGTTTGGATTAGAGTATTTGTTTTAGGAATGAGAATTAAGCATGAGAATGAGATTTTTGTTCTTCGATTTCGAGTTATGACTTTTTGGTCATGAAAATGACTTTGCTCTTGAAGCAGATTCCCATTCCAAAATTTATAATCCAAAAGCTAACTTAGAGAACTAGAACAGAAAATATGAAATTAACATCTAGAAACTACAATTTTAATCCATGCGGTTTTCACGTTCATGCAATATTTTGCCTAAAACTGCATTATCTTTTTTAACTTAGTTATTGGAATTTTTGCTTTGGCATGATTAGGAGCAACAAGGCTACACAATGAGAAACTTTTAGAACAGTGCAGCGGTCCAGTATGCAAAATGTCTTTCCAGCAGAGTGGAGATAATCAATATCCTAATAGTGGATTAACTAAAGAATTACAATTTTATAAACTAGAACAGAGTGCAGGCATATTAAAGAGCATCAATTACAAAAGTGGAGCAATGCAGTGAAAATAACAAAATCAATCAACGGTCATGTACAGAAGTTGTGATTCCAAGAGAACAAGTAAAACAAATAAATAAATAAAATTTTCATGAATTCTAAGGCGATCAAATGCTGAAACTGCCACGAGCAGTTTCAGGGCATACGTACTAAGCTGTGTGCAATACATGCCTGTGCAACAGGTATTATAGTGAATTGAATCCCACCAAGTCATTTCAATCCTGGAAAGAGCAGTCATTATGGAGTTGATATTCAAATGCACTGAAAAGGATAGATAGTCCACAATTTGGACCAACACCTAATATATGAGAAAAGGTATAGATGCAGATTACAAGATTCATATTGCTCAGCAGATATTTTTACTAGCTAGTGCCACAAATGTGCAATGTCGATGCCATCAGTAGATCAACAAGTTTTCAGATTTTATTCTAATGGAAAAGCACCAACCTAACGATCCTCTCCAACAAAGAACTTCTGAGCTAAATAGAGGTACAAGCTTATGCGTTTATCAATTACAATATGTTTTTTTTTAATAGATTGAATAATGATAATAAGCTTCCAACTGTTAGTCTGTTACAACAAAAATTTGATGAGAAACCAACAAAACGGTTCATTTTCTATGTTTTTGGCAAAGAACCACATGTAAATGTAGTAATGAGTTCAAATGCTAAACCAACTATCACTGAAAAGGAAAATGATCCAGTAAAAACGAAACCTATCATCCTCCAAAAAAACCTATGAAATTGAACCACAAAAAAGCACTGATAAAATTGAGGAATGTAATCAGTCATGCTCGTTAGTAGAAGCCAATCGAGAAATAGTAGCTCACCTCGAATCTGTGAAGAAGACGACGACGAAGGAGACGAAGATTTTAGCCTTGGACTGTAGAATTGTTCCAAGTTCCGACAAGTAGAGAAATTAACTGAAACGCCTATTGCAAATTTTGAAGAGTCCTCGTCCGCGGTTTGCGGGATTTCTGGAAGAAAAGGCTGGGCCAGTTAACGCATCAGCCCATACAAGGCCCATAAAAACATTTATGAACAAGCCCATTATACTGTTTCTGTATATCAGATTTTATTATTATTATTTTAAATAAACTCCAAAATTTATCGATCCAATGAAAAAAATCGAATCAAACTTGAAGTAATCCTTTTGAATTGGGTATCCTGAAATTAAATAGATTATTAGACCGAAATTTAGATAATAAAATGACAAAATTCCTCAGCTTTTACTTTTACAGTCCAATCAGAACTGCGAAACTCAACGAGTCATCGGTTCTCTTCTCCGTTCTCTCTCACCGTACGCAATCGTTTCCTCATAAACACAAAACTCGGATTCCAATCTAGCTACTACTTTTTCATCGCTCTGAGCACACACCTTCTATCAATTTCTCACCCTCCGCCATGAATTGCGAAGTTTGTCAACTCAAAGAGCTGGTATGCTTCTATTCAATCTTTTTTTTTTCTATCCTAATTTACTTTTCATAATATAGATTTGAGATAATCGCTGTATTTATTGGCCCTGTGCTTCAAAATTTTGAATGTTTGCAGGAAGTTGAGCACTTTGAGATTCGCGAAGTTTTGCGTTGTGAGTTTCTATCTATGCACATTTTAGTATAAAAAATGTTTTGACTTGTAGCTTCTGTGTTTTATTTACTCATGAATTCTTGAATATAATTTGCAATTTCTTTCCCCTTTTTGAACTATGGTGATCTATTCTTCTGCCAACACACTTTTGCAACAGAGGTGAACTAATGCAACTTAAGATTGATATGACAATTGTTATTTCTATGTTAAATAAAGTTCTTAATTTTCAGAACTATATTACTCTCATTTTGGTTTGGGGGATTTGCTGAGTGTGACTGTCATTAATCCCCTTATGATGGAAATTATTGTTAATCTGAAAGAAAGTTTGAAAGAGTGAAGCTTATTTAGGTTTACTAGGTTTTAGAATGTTTCTTATGAACTTTCCAATCACAGAACTCAGTGATATGGCTAATGGCTAAATAGTAAAAGCGTGCCATGTTAACGGGAGGATTGGGTCCATCCTCGAACTAAGTACCCAACATTTTTTATTTGCTGCTCCATTTCTGGCCCTTGGAGTTACATAATGGCATGTCCAGTGGGCATTGTTTCGTCCATCTCATTTTTTTCCACGAACGGTGCAGTTGTTATAATTTAATATACAGCTACTTGGCTTATATATTTTCGTGTCTTCACTGTTTTCGCCCATGCTGAATAGCTGATGAACTGAATTTGAGTGCAGGCATACTACACACAATTGTGTTTCATCGAGCTTTAGGACTTGTGCGGCCTAAAGATGTTGATTTAGAACTTTTTGATATTACATATGTAAGCATTCTGAGTTTCTTCAAGTAATACGTGGGTGTTATATTTTATGCGATGAATTTTAGTTTCGTGGTGATATAATATTATTGTACCTGATACACTGAGTGGAAGTACACGAGAATTTCTCTCTAAGGCTTTCTTATTTTATAGATATTTAAGAATTGTTTACATGGTTTCAACAACAAATTGGGCTTATTTTTATGATTGGGAATTGCACACCATGTTGCAATATTCACCATCACATATCACTGCTTTCTACTGAAACCCATATCATGAGAAACTTGAGTTTCCTGCTTTGTTTTACTTCATTTTCTTTCTGAATCAGTAATTAATATTGTAGAGTATTGATATATATGATTATTTTAAATTTGCAAATGATGGGAGAATTTATCTTTCTATTTTGTTGCTGCAATCTCTCTCTCTGAATAGGTGCAATGTGGCGATATGGAACTTGAAAAGAAAATAGACGAGAAGATTGAACAGTTTGTTGGCTGGGTTGAGAAACATCCAAACAAAAAAAGTCAGGTATGTGGTTTGTAAATTGCTCCAGTTATCATATTTTGTATATATACTGGACATTTTGAATTAGTGATAATTCCCATAATTTTGCAATGTTTTGAATTGCATGCGCACATAGCAAGTACACTCCCAAATCCAATTCTGTTATTCCTTTTCAGTTTCCCCCCTTATGCTGGCATTATTTGGCAGTTAATCTTTCATGGGCACTTATTGCCTGTTCAATTTGTATAATGGTCATTTTGGTGGAAATTCTGATCGCTTTATGAAGGTTAATATCACATCCTTAATATGCTTCCTGTTTACCATGTTTTAAGACTTCATGTTGTGCTACTGTTCCACATTTAGTATATTCTTGATATGCATATTCTAGATTTGATAATAGTTCATTCAGAACTTTCAAATTGCATGTTTGATTTCTTAAGCAAAGATTATGTCCCATTGTTCACTTGCATTATGAGAGGTTGGTGTTATATATTTCTTCAATTAGTAATGCTGCGGCAGTGATGATGCAGATATGTTTGTCTTTCTATGAAGTGAAAAGCAAACAGCCATCCTGGTTCACCAACAAAATCGAACGACTATATTGGGAACAATGGTATATTAATTTGAATGTAGCCCAACACCCAAAGTTGCATTCCAGCAGGTCTCATCATTCAAAAGTATTAGTTGACCCCGGAGGTAAGATCATTCGTGTTCATTGAAATGTTTTGATCATGCCTCAATTTTAAAGCTAGATTGATATTTTTTCTTGTTCTGTTGATGATTGAAGAGAGTGCATTGGAAGAGAGAAGTGTTCGCCGGGCAGCACTTGAAGCATCTCTTCGTGATGTTATGTTTCAAATAATTAAATTTGTCAACGAGAAGAAGGATCATGTTCCACCTATCCCAAATCTCGAGGGTGTTGTCACATTTCCCTATGAAATTACCATACCAAGGTTAGCTCTCTTATTGTCTTCTCATCATGTAGGTGGCATCCATGCTGATTTAGTTATTCGCGTGTTTTTTGTGCATGTTATTTGAGATGAAGCAATTTCTGTCTGCTTTTCCTTCTAGATTGTTCCCAGCTTCTTGTTTAGTATGCCCAACAGTGGCTTATGTTTTTTTGTTAATTCCAATAGGGTTTGGAAAGCATTCTAAACAATAGCCTTTGTAGAGCTGGTAATCGAATATGATTATTTTGCTCAGGTGTGGATAAAGAAACATGTGTGGGGGTCTTAATATTAAACAATAGTCTTTGTAGAAAAAAAAAAGCATGTTAAATTTGTTTCAAGGTCAGGTTGTGCTTTTGCTTATGTAAGTAGTATATATGAAATGCAGATGGGACTAGTATATTTTGCAGTTAAACAGAGCGTTCTCTTCCAAATTTTTGCATATTTGGGAAATAACTGGCATTTCCAAAATACTTGCTGAATTTGTTGGCCTGATTGGAAAGAACAAATTTGTTGGGATTAGATACTTGCTCACAACTAGCATATTTGTTGGCATGTTTAGAAATAATAACATTCCCAAATACTTGCTATTGCTCCAGGTATTTCCTAATCGTGCAAGTATTGGGGAAATAACTGGCATTTCCCAGATACTTGCTGAATTTTGTGATGCAATCTATGCGACATTCCAACAAACATTTCCCAAACATGCAATCTTTATCATACCAACATACCTGATAAAGATTGCATGTTTGGATTAATTAGCGAGCCCAGCCAGTCCCAAGCTGTATCATTTACGCTAGCTGCAATTTTAACAAGTGTGGCTTGAATTAAGTATGTCTGTTCATTATTTATTAGTTGCCTGCCTTGATCTTATTAATTGCCGAGGTTTTTTGTATTGTTATTCCTTTTTAGGAGCTTCCTTTTAACTTTTAGTTTTATGATTAGACCGCTGAACTAAAATATTGTTCTATTACTCAGCTCATCTGATTCTGCATTTGGGATGGACATGATCAAGAGGATGCTCCAGACTGGGCACCCAACCATGCTGAGCTGATTATCAGGGTTCACTCGCAGACTCACTACCATGCCTGGTTCGGGTTCTTGGTTGATATGATACCTCAAAATTTGTATAAATGTTAGGCGAACGAAACAGAGGATGGGACTTAAGGAAGTGACTTCAGTATGTTATCTTATGTATATACCATCCTTTTGTATTTTATTTTTCTAGTCCACTCTTCTTTATAATCTACACCCTGTTCCATGTGGTGCTATATTAACAAATATATGAGTATGCTGTGTGACGAAGCCCATCCATAAAACACTTAGGTAGACACGTTCGATTCGTAATATGGAGTCGAGACAATGTATGTTGCAACTTCCAATTATGTTTGTCAAGCCTCACTCATGATCTTAGAACCCATTCGTCCAAATGAATCCGCCATCCTACACGAACTTGCGAGAGGTGTGGATCCTCAAGGAGTGTCTAGTGTTTTGTATTTTTGCCGTTTTGGGATTTGACTCTTGATTATGGTAAGTGATAAATATGGTTCTGTTGTTTAGTACTTGACTGCATTTGAGCATGTCTCAGTCAATAACCTTTCAACCAAAATAGAAATCTAAAAATAACCGATGGTTTGTTACGAGTGAAATAGCAATTTTTATGGACGATCGATCACTTGCCTTCAACCCTAAGTTGGTTCGTCTATTTTCCCATCTCTCTCCTCTTCTCAATCACAGAAACCAAATGATCAATAATGGGGTTGATCCAGGCGATTCTCATCACCATCGGAATTCTCATCATCGTCTCTCTCTC
>JAYMSZ010000838.1:0-16871 GCA_036897665.1 Pelargonium citronellum
AGGGTGGGGGTGGCCCTATGCCTACTACGGCCCACCCTTGGCTCCGCCTATGGTGAGAGGTTGTGGATGGATTCAATTTATTGAGTCGAATCGATGAAGTGAGATGAAATTTTAAGAAGAGAACTACTCTTTATTTTGTTGCTCAACCGAATAAAAAGATAGGGATTGGTTGTTGTGGGGTGAACTCCAAAATAAAAAGATAGGGATTGATTGTTGTGGGGTGAACTCCAAAATTTGCTCTGATTTCTCCATCAAGTACTTGGTAACACTGTCGACCCGTTGCCCGACCCGAGACCCACACGAATCTGACTACGGACGGGTTGTGAAAGATGGTGTGGGTGAGAGCTAAAAAGAACCTATTGGCTATTTCCAGATTGTAAAGTGTACATATATAAATTTGTACATGGATCGGATCTACCCTTTACTCTTTACCCTTTCTTGGATCTGCATGTCCCATGTCATGTACAGCTTTATTTATTACTTATCAGACAAAAAACATGCAGTGTGGGTCTCTAATTCATATCACAATAGATTAATGTTGTTGTTATTATCTATAATTATTATAAATATTCACCTACTCTATATTTTATTTTTGGACCTATTTTATACCTATGGAGGTTTGTTTGTCACAATCTAGAGTATTTTAGTGCAACATTCCTTATTTAATCTCATAATTTCTTTATTTCAAATTTTAATGATAATATTAATTACATCAATTATATTGTTAAAAATTATTGATTAGTTGACTGAGTTTTTAGAAATCTTTTTTGCATTGTAATTGGTGGGGAAGAAAGAAAACTGAAAAATGATTCAAATGATCCATGAATATCTCTCAACACAACAAGACACTTTCCTTAATGGTATACATAACTTATGATCATTAAAGTTGGCTTTTTTGACCGGGGCGCAGGTTAGGCCGAGCGTGCGGCTTAAGCACTTTGTATTCTTTTTGAGGTTTTAGGTTTGAGTCTCCATGTTAATGTTATGAGGTGAATTATTTAAATTAAGTGGAGAGAGCTACCCATGTTGTGGATCTCGGTTTATAATTTTTTTTTTGCCTGTTTGATAGATTCTTTGATGTGTAGGGTTTAGTTTTGTTGCTCAAGGCCTCATGCTCTCAACAGTGTACTGTGTACTCTACTAAAACTGACAAACTATTTGCTGTGGCTGTGGCTTCGGCTTCGGCTTCACTCCTAACCTGTGGCTCTTGTCTTGTTTGCTAGCTATTTTGCTTAGAAAAATCTTTCTCTTCCTTAAAGGCTAAAGCAAAGTAAAAAAGAAGAAAAAACCAATTGCCCATTTTGCCCCAAACCCTTTGTCATGGTTTTGAACTGCAAGTGCAAGGTCTCACCTTTATCATTTACACTGCCATCCTACAGTTATTTCCATCATATTATCTTGTATAATTATCTATTACAGATCCTCAATAGTACTAATCTCTGTATTTATTGCAGTTAGGTGCATCAAGACATCTTGTATAATCATTTATGAGTGGCACATCCTTAAAAGACTAATCTCTCTTTTCATTTCACTTTCTTTAATTTAGCCTGTCTTGTAGCTCTGCCATGGCAAACTCTGGCTCTGCTCTTCTCTGATACCCATCTCCTCAAACAATACACAGAGGATCAGATCTTGAACATCTTGGATATGGGTTCTCAGATTTGGGTCATGGGTTTGTGTATCTGGCTCTGTATCCTAACCCTCAGCCTCAAATCTGTGAGCTCACAGGCTGAACAGAAAGATGGTACTGTACAAGGAAGTGTCTTTATTGATGGGAGAATTGCCATTGGAAGGATTGATGATGATTTTGTTTGTGCCACTATGGATTGGTGGCCTCCTGAGAAATGTGACTATGGGACATGCAGCTGGGGTCTTGCCTCTCTGCTTAATCTGGTATTTGCATAGAGAGAGTCTGCTTCTTCTACTCTTTTTCAATTCTTGTTTCTCTCAGAATTCATCATCTTTAAAAGGGTTCGTGGGTGGTTTGTGATGTTATCAGTAATTATTACTTACTGTCCATGATGTTTGATGATAGCAATTTTTTTTTTTTTGTCTTTCTTCTGGTTCTTAACTTGAATTTGACTATTGTTGATGAACTGATTTCTAAGGAAAAGACTAGTTTCTTACAACTTTTTTCCTAAAAATTACTGAACTTGATTGGTGTTCTTCTCTGTGCAGGATCTCAACAACAATATCTTCTTAAATGCCATCAAAGGTTTGATTATCTTAAACAAACAAAAAAAATTCATTTATCTGATAAGAATTATTTTTACTTCTGTGTATCTGTATGCTTATCAATTGGTAAAGTTCTGTTTATAATAATTTTCAGAAGTCTGAATAATTAAGAAAGATGCATTTTCAATAATGTTGCAGCCTTTTCACCATTGAAGATTAGATTGGGTGGGTCATTGCAAGATAAGCTCATTTATGGCACTCCTGATAATCACCAACCATGCACTCCATTTGTTGCAAACACCTCAGAGATGTTTGGTTTCACTCAGGGTTGCTTGCCCATGAAAAGATGGGATGAGCTCAATGCATTTTTCAAGAAATCTGGGTAAACAAAAACAACACTTGTTTTTGTTATTTGCTTTGAGATCCACCTTACAATCTTTCAATAAACTGATCTCTCACCAAGTTTTGTACTTCAGGGCTAAGATCATTTTCGGGTTAAATGCTCTCTCTGGACGGTCTATGAAGCGAGATGGCTCTTCTGTAGGAGCCTGGGATTACACCAATTCTGAATCCCTCATTCGCTATACTGTCCAAAACAACTATATCATCTCTGGTTGGGAGCTCGGTACGAATGCTAGCTCTCTCCATGCTCTTCTTGCATAGCCTTTCGATACGTAGGCTAATGCAATGCTTATATGATGATCTTATGTGTTTTGTTGTGGCCGATTAGGGAACGAATTGAGTGGTTCGGGAGTGGGAACCCGAGTTGCAGCTAGTCAGTACGCAGCAGACACAATTGCTCTTGCGAACATAGTGCAAAATGTTTATAAGGATATTGAAACTAAGCCACTAGTCATAGCACCTGGTGGATTCTTTGATGCAAATTGGTTCAAAGAACTTGTAGTAAAAACTGGGAACTCTATGGATGTTGTCACTCACCACATATACAATCTTGGCCCAGGTATTTTCAGTGAATAATCTGATCATTAACTGTGTTTTCAGCTCTTTTTCTGAGATTCTCATGTATTATAGGAGTCGATACGCATCTTGTTGACAAAATTCTGAACCCGTCGTATCTTGATGGAGAGGCTAATACATTTAAAAGCCTCCAGAACACCCTCAAGAGCACATCAACTAAAGCTGTTTCATGGGTTGGTGAGTCCGGAGGAGCTTACAATAGTGGCCATAACCTCGTGACGAATGCGTTTGTATTTAGTTTCTGGTAAATGACCATGACCATAAATAATGATTGAAATGCCGAGTTTCCTGTGATTAAAATCTGGATTTGACGGGTTTTTCATGGACAAAACGAACAGGTATCTAGATCAGCTGGCAATGGCATCGTCGTTTGATACAAAAACATATTGCCGGCAGTCTTTGATTGGTGGGAATTATGGTCTTCTCAACACTACCAACTTTGTCCCAAACCCTGACTACTACAGGTACAGGTTATTGAACTTGAACTTGTTATAATCTTCACAAGTGTCGCCATTTTAAAAAAAGTGCCTGATAATTGGTTAATGTTGACACTGCAGCGCGCTGCTTTGGCACCGTTTAATGGGAAGAAATGTAATGTCGACTAGCTTTTCTGGAACGAAAAAGATACGAGCTTATGCACATTGCGCAAAACAATCTGCAAGTGAAATTCAAGATTGCAATCATCAAATCAAGTAACCTATCTTTTACTGATTACACTGCTTGTTTTGCAGAAAGGGGTCATGTTGCTGCTCATCAACCTAGACAATAGCACAACAGTTGAGGCCAAGATTGTGTATAACAGTACATGGACATTGGTACATACACACAAATACAAACTCAGATCTCATAGGAAAGATGTCATTAAGCTTCCTCGGGATAGTAAAAACGAGCTCCCGAGAGAGGAATATCACCTAACCGCAAAGGACGGGGATTTACACAGCCAAACCATGCTGCTTAATGGAAATGCTTTAACTGTAAGTTCATCAGGAGACATACCTTCTTTGGAGCCTGTATATGTAGACACAGCAACACCGATAATGGTTGCTCCTTTTTCGATTGTATTTGCTCATATACCCGATGTACTTCTTCCGGCTTGCGGATAGGTAGCAATAGATGGAACCGAAATTTGTTCTGGATAGCGATTGAAATAAAAATACCATAGGTATTAACTGTAACAGTACGAAGCTTCATTTTTTTTTTTCAAGAATCCAAAGCAGAACATGAAGTTCATTGTCAGAACAAACACTACAAAATATTGTATACAACTGTGTTTTGGTAAATTACAAGTGGAAATCTACATCTACAAATCTACATAAGATATACAATTGGAAATGGAAAAAAAAAAAAAATCCAATTTAGTATATTATGGGGTCATTCCACCCTTCACTTCGAGAGATATCAAAATGGTATTTAATGGAAGGAAAGCTTTCCTCAATGTGGATGCTTCTCGAGGATGAATGTAAACCAACAAACTGAAACGCTGTTAATCTCTCTTGGAGAACGTTTGAGGCTTACTGCTGGCAAATAGCAACCAAACGACTGTACCAGTCAAGTAGAAGAAGATTGATGGTGCAAACAACGATGTCTACAAAGTTGAGAGGAGAAAAATGGTGAACTTTTTGCTAGGAAACATGTTGCTAATACGATGGGAATTTAAGAATTGATAAAGATGGCAACTTACACTCCATAAGTGAGTCAAATCGAGAAGATAACCAGTAAGAGCAACACCTACAATTCCAGGCACCGCTCCAACAGTGTTGGTAATACCCTGAGATAAACACAGGAGCTATCTCATATGATGGAACACATTGAAGCAACTACAACTACTTTACTTCAGTCTTCAAGAACATGCTCATGAATGATTCTAAGCTTAACGAATCCAAACATATAAACTTTAAAAGATGCATGGGTACTATATTTTCGCTACAATGCATTATGAATGCCCAATCTGTAAATAGGGTCAAGGGTTAGCTGCGTTAGCATCTGCTATATCCCTGATACCAAATAATACCCTACATGTAATAGGAGATTCACGATAGTTCTCTAACTAAATTATTTAGTAGCCTACGAGGCAAAAGCCACATCAGCCACTATAAACATTATTCGACTGAACCTCGAGATTGCTTTTAGTACTATGCATCACAGGATGGGGTCAGGGGTTCACATGTAACACATGGGGTGTGGATTTCCCATCTAGTGGAGCATTTGGTTGATGTAGACCATTTCCCACGACTAAAAAATCACCCAACTGAGTCTATTATTGCAGAATTCTTGGTAAATCCAGGATGATTCCAGGAAAATTATGGATTTGAGTATTTGACAAAAAGTTGAAACCCCAAAACTAAATTAATGGTTAAAGAAATAGTGAACATAAAGTTTGGGGGTTTGTGTGCTTCCATACCAAAAGTATACTTGCATACTCTGGTGACATATCCTGATGTGTACAATATAGTCCTGTGGACAAAAAATGAATGGATCAGTGGTCAAAACTCTACATCGTGAAGTGTGTGTGTGTGTGTGAGGTGGGGGAATAGAATAACAAAGATTAATATTGTTTAGTACCTGACAAAGCGAAGCTTGAGAGGGCTAAACCACAAGTGAGAAGCCCCACCATTTCCCAAGGTGGTAATCCTAAATCCAGAGAGGCAAGAGTCATACAAGCAGCCGGAGACAAAAATGTAATAGTTTGGCAGATTTTCCGCACCTAATTGTACAAAAATCAGGCATCATTACTAAGAATCGCTTGAAATATAGGACTTCCAGTATCACCCCATTATAAATAGGAATGGAGGTTAATTTTTCATTCTTTTCATACCGTAGTGGTCTCAACTCCCTTGGAAATCAAGTAGTCAGCAAATTGTGATGCAAGGCCAGTCACAAGAATTGAACCCAGAGGAGGAAGGATAGAAACCTGAAATTAATGATGTAACTATTAACACATCAAACTGCCAAAAGAACTTCACAAAATTCTGATAATGGGATTCATCTCCTTTGCGTGCTCATCATACTAATCATGCAACAGCAAAGTTTGCATTCTCATTCTGGAGCACACTGAAATAATGCACATGTCAAGCCAGAGGCATCTAGGGTCATGTGCTAGTAGAATCTAATATGCATATGGGCTATGCATAGTTATCTTTCCAGGCTTACCCATGCAGCTTCCGTCAAATTCAGGTTGAGCTCCTCACTGCACACATATAAATAAGGAAGATGGAAATCTGATGAAGATGCTAAATGCTTTGTTTGAACTTTCAAAGGGAAAAAAAATTGGAGTACATACTTACCGTATATAAATATAACAGCAAAGTTAACTAAACATTTTGTAGAATGGGTAAAGATATAGTATATTTCAGTCAAAATTCTGATTTTACAGCATTCTTAAAGGAATCACTGTACATAATTAATAAAATAAAATAAAAACAGATTCTAACTAATTACAACCTAATTACATTATTTACCCCCCATGTGTTTTCATGCCGTCTATAAATCATCAATTTAATGGAGAAACTTATTCTCTCTCATTATGTGATTTGCACATGACATTCTCTGATGTCATAAACATTTTCTTCGAATAAATTTTTTGTGGAGAAATTGGAAAAGGAGAAAAATATGAAGTGATCAAATAGGGGTTGAGTTAGGTTCTATTGAGATTGCAAGGATATTTTGGAAATTTAAGAATAAGAACACCATGTTCAAGACACATAATGAAATTAATGAATTTCTCCGTTAAAAAATTATTTACAGACGAAGTAAATTGGGGTGTAAATGTTATGAAAATTGAACTAATTCTTGACCTGAATACATCATGAATAGCATATACTTAAACCGAAAGGTAAGAGATGAGCTACCAAAGTTGATGCAGAAATAACCTTAACACTATGCTAGTCAAGAGCCAATACGACTAACAAATAACCAAAACATTCAAAATAGTGACTTGTTATAAAAGATACCTAAAGTAGGTAGGAAGCCAAGATAGACAAGTATAGTGACCCCAACTTCCGCAGAAATGAGCATATATCATAGCCCATACCGCCCGACTCTGGAAAAATTCCTTCCATGGTATATCCTATTAGACAAGAGATAGTAAGAAAACAAGTAATATACAAATTAGGTTTTGAATACTTTACCATAACATTAAAAGCACTTGCAGGACTTGTTTACAACAAATAATATTAGCATCCACTTCTCAGAACTTCAATTTACATTTCGCCAAGAATTGAGTACTTCCTCACAATCAGTACATTTCTTAACGACTGCAGTATCCAAAAAGGCAAAAATTAATATGCATCATACCTTCAGTGAGCCACCCAACTCTTCAAGAGAAGTATTCCATGATTTCTTTGTATAAATAGACTGGGACCCTGTCAGATATAACGTACACCCACTTATGACCATATTGAGAGATGATCTCAAATAAAATGAAAAAGGATCTGAAAGACTGAAATGTAAAGGCAGAATCTAGTGTGGTTTTAATGCTAAACCTAAGAAAAGAATTTCATCGTGTAGGTATAATGTCTATAAGTTGAAAACTACATGCATATTCTGTCAGCTTATTGCTGAAAACATTGAGCAAATGTATCTTGCATCTTAATGCAAAAGAACTTGGAGAGAGATCCCCAAGCAAAACTAGAATCATTCTAAATATGGAACGTGGTGATAAGAGTTTCTTCTATGCTAGTATTGACCATATTTAGACAGAAAACATCCACAGTTCCCTAAGAGCCATTATGAATTTAAGCAATAAGCAAAACTATACACACTCAACCCAGAATTTATGCTGTATTGACTAGTCAACATCTATATGACAAAACATGAGATCATATAAGGGAAACAAGCAGAAAGAGTTAAGCACTCACGTGAAATAGGTTCAGCAAATGATCTTTGTCCTTCACCAAGCAACTGAAACCCCATGAACCTTCAACATATTATGGAGGTAACATGAGTATAAAGCAAGATTCAAAACCATGAGAAACTTAATTTCAATATAAATTTCTTAGCACATTGATCAGATCAAAAAGCTCTTCACACCAAGTAAGAAACAAGAAAAATAATATGCTGATTTAACAATAGCTACTCACCAGGCTAACCCCAAAAGGCCAAATATGTAAAAGACTGATTCCCAGCCAAAATTTTGGATGAGGGGAGGAGCAAAAAGAAGCCTGCAGAGCATTAATATGTTAATTCTATTAGAAATGGATGGTAGAGCATCCATCTCACCAATTAATTATTTAATGCAACATAAAATGAATTCTCATCTTTGTAAAATAACATTCAATGGTACATACCCTGCGACACTTCCTACACTCAGACCACCAAAAACAAATCCCACAGCCCTTGAGCGCTCTTCCAATGGTATGAACCTGCATGTGGTGTTTGGACAATGCAGAAGAGGAGCCAAAAGACTTGTATGTTAGCTCTCAGGATAAAGACATTTCATCATAGAAATACCTTAACTTAAATGATAATGAAAGGACATAAAGACAACTTTGATTTTAACCAACTCAATAGATGAGCATTAAGAAGATGAGAATCGGCGAAATAGGACGGAGAAAATAGGAACCACTCAGCCAAGCTGGAAACAGTAGGCGTAAAGCTTGGCAATTGTATGTTTAGATAATCGATGCAACATAATATAGCCAATAAAATTATAGATTTCAACAAGCTGAAAAAAAAAATGGTTCTAGACAAAAAACTGAGTTTCACATTTTTGAAAAGTATAACTGTTAAATGAGCCTGAAACAGTAACTTGTGAAGGAGCATGTAAGTATAAAAGGTGATAAACTGATAATTGCATAAATCAGAAACCAGGTACTAGACCCAGAAACATAATCTTTGCCAAAACAAAAAAAAAAAACTGGATAGATTGGTAAGTACTGCACAAGACAAAAGCATGCGTCATGGGGAGATGGCGTGTCACCTGGTACACCCCCAAAGAAAAAGTCAGGCCACGTCATCTGCTCCCGCTGACATGTCACTTCCGTCCAACTGTGCCTCGACACGCCACACAAAAAGCTCATTTATATTTATCATGGGAAAATACTATTTCACCCCCGGCCTCTCCAATTTCCCAAGAAACTAATTTCTGACACCGCAAAACAAATCTTTATTTTCTTTATCACCATGCCACGTCAGCTCTACTTTTAATTATTCAATTTATTTTTTGTTTTTTGTTTTCTCATGGATTACTTATTTTTCAATTAAATAAATAGCCAAAAATAAGAAGGAAAAAAAAAAAAAAACTGGAGAACTAGAAATGTAAACCCGCTTTCGACTCGGAATCTTAACCGTTATCGTTAAGGTACTACATTTTTCCTATTTTTATTTTCAAATTTATGACACCAAATTAAATTCTTTAATTGATAATTTAATAAAAAATTGGGTCTATTTAATTTGGTTTACGTGGTCAATTTCTACTTTGCAATTTTTTTTTTGAAAATCGGTTTTGTTATTTATTGGGGGAGAGTGATAAGCAATTTTCTTTTTTGGTTGTTTTAATAAAATTTAAAAATATTTTAGTAGGGTGATTTTGTTTTTCTGATTCATAGTAATAAGAAATAGGAAACATACTCTGTTTCTGGAAGCATTTTTTGGTATTTTAATTGATTGATTGATTTTGTCTTCTGATATTTTTCTAGGTATTGATTTGGGTTTGTGTTGGTTGTGAATCAGCTAAGGGTCTATGTATTGCAAAAAAAAAAAAATTAATAGAGAAATTAATAAATTGGGGTGAGGTTCTTGCAGGTGGGATAAAAAAAATTAGGCTATTTTTGTATGATTGTTAGTACCCAATGGAGCAATCCAAATTGGCAGCAGAATCTCCTGTGAAAGAGGTTAGATTTCTGATTTCTGATTTTGTTTCTGATTAGAGCAATACCAACAAAATTTGCATGTGAATTGGAGATTTTGATATACCATTGTTGTTTGTTGTTTGTCATTATTTTATCATTTATGCAGATCTGATTCTTCTCCTGTTTGATGTTTTCGTAAAGTTTATTTGCTGTTTGTGTGTGTCTCAGTGGTCTCTTACACTTTTGCTTGTTACCCCATTTGTGTATCATTGTGGGAAGATGTAGAGCAAACTTGGTTTTGTGCAGTTGGGTTTATTGAAAGCATATGTAGGTGTAGGGTTAGGGTTAGGGTTAGAATTGGATATGATGTGAATAGGAACTGTATCGGATAGTATCTAAAACACAGAGACTATATATTTGCGATCAATCTATATCTTCAGATTTGATTTACGCTGAGTTTTTGCCTTTTGGTGATTGGTTGTGCTCATGGAATTTCAGTTGCTGTTTTATTTTTGTCGTTGAACTGATGAGACAATTTCATAAGAACTTCAATCAAATCTGAGTCTATGTTCTAGGTTAACTCATATCTGGTGTCCAGTATTTAAGTCAACGAATGTGTTATTCTATCGATTTTGAATCTACTAAATAGAATATAGTCAATAAGTAGTTATTTGAATAATAGCTGGTACAGTATAAGGGAAGTGATTCTTTATGAATGTTTATGCCTAAGTATTTACAATGACAGAGTTAACTAAAACTGCCAATGAACTGATATAATAAATCTCCTTTATGTTCATTCTCCATCTCATTTTGTTTCGTTATGCTGGAAATCAGGATACTTAAATAAGTGGGATCTGTTAAATGTGTGGTGCAGGTATCATCTAAATGGGTTCCAGCTGATGCATGCAAACCTATCATTGATGAAGCTCCTGCATTCTATCCAACTGTAGAGGTATTCTTCTGTCCGAAGATAGAAATATAATGTCACTTCAGTACATTTGTTTTTACGTATTCAGTGATTGTAAATTTGTAATGCTGTAGTTGTAACTTGTAAGTTCACTTATTTGTACATGTCGCTCCATGCACTAGGAGTTTGAAGATACTTTGGGTTACATTGAAAAGATACGCTTGAAAGCAGAAGCATATGGCATATGTCGGATCATTCCCCCATCATCCTGGACTCCACCATGTCTTCTTAAAGAAGAACATCTATGGAAGTTTGCTAAATTTTCAACCCGAACACAGCAAATAGATTTGCTTCAAAATAGGGAAACCATGAAAAAGAAAACCAAAACTCGTAAGCGCAAACGAAGGAGACACTCAAGAATGGGAACAACCAGGAGACGTACTAATTCAGGCTTAGAAGCTAATATTGAGATGGAGAATGATGATAAATTTGGATTCCATACGGGATCAGACTTTACTTTTGAAGGTTTTCAGAAACATGCTGATAATTTCAAAGAGTGTTACTTTGGGATGAAGGATGCGAAGAAGGGCTCACTTGTTGGTGTATTTGAATCAAATGTGAAATGGGAACCGTCTGTGGAGGACATTGAGGGTGAGTACTGGCGAATAGTAGAGCAACCAACCAATGAAGTTGAGGTACGCTAATATGATGTTCTAGCAAATTCCTCTCTTCTGTATTTTTGTACGTTTGTCTGTATATGCTTATGGTGGATTTCTTCATACATCCATATTGTAGGTATATTATGGAGCTGACTTGGAAACAGGAACTTTTGGAAGTGGATTTCCCAAATCTTCATCCATGACTACTGAAAGTGATTCAGATCACTATGCAATGTCTGGTTGGAACCTAAATAACTTACCACGGCTTCCAGGTTCAGTACTATGCTTTGAAGGATGTGATATATCAGGAGTTCTTGTGCCTTGGCTCTACGTTGGAATGTGCTTTTCATCATTTTGTTGGGTAAGAAATCTAGTGACTTGTATGTGTGTGCATGTGTCCTTGCCCCATGTATATGTATGATTGCATGAAGAAGTGAATTTTATGTTTACATTTTCTTGATTTTGATGCTAATTATTTTCCCTTCGCATGCATGATTTTTACTTCTTTTTCCCTTTCTTTGTTTCTGGGTGCTGGTTGGAACAGCATGTTGAGGACCACCATCTGTATTCGCTAAACTATCTACACTTGGGTGATCCAAAAGTATGGTATGGAGTACCTGGAAGTCATGCTTCTGCTTTAGAGGAGGCAATGAGAAAGCATCTTCCTGATTTGTTTGAAGAACAACCAGATTTGCTTCATCAGCTGGTAAGACCATGATGCTTCTTACCCTTACTATATTGATTGGATTTAAACACTAAGTTTCTCATGTAATTGCTTACACTTACTGATAGTTATAAGATTATGCTATATAAACATAGCTGGGTGGGTACTCTGCCTTTATCATCCCTTTTTTCTGTCTCTGATTATATTTGAAGCTCGAAATTATGATTATTGTCTTTGGGCAGGTTACTCAGCTATCTCCTTCCATTCTTAAAGCTGAGGGTGTGCCAGTATATCGAGCTGTCCAGCATTCTGGAGAGTTTGTCTTGACATTTCCAAGGGCCTACCATTCTGGATTTAATTGTGGGTTTAACTGTGCCGAGGCAGTCAATGTGGCCCCTGTTGATTGGTTAATGTATGGGCAAAATGCAGTGGAGCTCTACAGTAAGCAGTGCCGTAAGACATCACTGTCACATGACAAATTACTATTAGGATCAGCTCGAGACGCTGTCCGGGCTCTCTGGGAGCTATCAGTTCCTGGAAAAGAATCTCTCGGAAATTTGAAATGGAGAAGTTTTTGTGGGAAGGATGGGTTGCTTACGAAGGCAGTTAAGGTAAATATATCGGGAACACTCTTTAATCTCTGTTCACGAATACTATAAAAATTTACTCTATTAATTTTGCTTTCAATTGTTATTGTGTACAGGAAAGAGTGCGGATGGAGGAGGAAAGAACTGAGAATCTACCGACTCTGTTGAAGATCCAAAAGATGGAAAGCGACTTTGATTTAGGAAGCGAAAGAGAATGTTTCTCTTGCTTCTACGACTTGCACATGTCTGCTTCTAGCTGCAGATGCTCACCCGATAAATTTACATGTCTTAAGCATGTAGACATTTTATGTGCGTGTCAAATAGACGACCGATATGTTCTTCTCCGGCACACAACAAAAGAATTAAACACATTGGTAAAAGCATTGGAAGGCGGATTAGATGCTATAAATGCATGGTCGTCGGAAGACCTTGGATTGGCTTTTTCTGAGTTGGATCCGGGGAGTGAGGCACCAAGAAACGAACATCAGGAAAAAGCATCTTGTTGTACCGGAACTGAAGAAAATAAGGATTTAAGTGCGCCTTGTAGTTCACATAGTCATGTTTCTTCTGACGTGATCCAATCAGAGTCTCAATGTAGAAACCCTAGTTTAAAAATGGAGTGCTGTTTTGATTTGAACCTCGATGTTTCGTCGGATGAACAAGAAAGCAAGATTATATATACATCTCATAGCTGTTCTAACGAGACTATGAAAAGGGTGGAGTGTAAGCCGGAGAAACTTTCAGATTCTACAGAAGGACCGGATATAATACCGCTTGGTGGAGATGATGTTGATATATCATGTTCATTGTATGGTAATAAGTTGTTTGGATTTGATCTTTCAAGCAGTTTCTCGAAGAATGACCCATCAAGCAGTTTCTCGAAGAATGAAACTGTAGACGGATCAGATGTAAAGGTACTTGCGAACAACAAAAATGATCCAATTCAAAGTTTTGACCCTTGTGTGGAGCTTATGAACGTTGGATCTCTTGCGTGTGGAAAGCTGTGGAGCAGCAAGCAAGCCATATTTCCTAAAGGTATGTTGTGGTAGAAAGATCGGATTTTGATATCTTTATCTGTGACATCGTCTTGTTTATAAGAGGGTTTCAATGATAGGTTCCTTATGGCGTGTTGTTGGGTTTTGCAGGTTTTGCAAGCCGTTCTAAGTTCTTCAGTGTGCTAAATCCAAGAGAAACTTGTAGCTATATATCTGAAGTTCTTGATGCTGGATTCCTCGGGCCTTTATTTAAGGTTTGTTTCGTTTTTTTTTTGCGAGCCGCCTGTTATGCTATACCGAGTAATAGAACTCTTGAAAAATGGTTTACTATAGGGTTATGTGATCATGTTATGCTATTTAGAGTACCCAATAATGACAAACTTCTTTGCATCGACAAAAAATTGGAAATGTCACACCGAGACATGAGATTAAAACACTTGTAGAGCTTTGTATTACATCATTTGGTTAGGGCTGGTAATTTGGGTAATGACCCGACACAAATTTAGTGCGTTTAGGTTTCACCTTAATCGTATTCGTGCAACTTACCTAACCCGTATAGTTAAGTTCGTGTCAAACCCACTTGACATGCCTTGACCGTTTAATTAAACGGGTCGTGTAACCCGTTCATTGACTCATTCTCTAAGGATAAAAATGTAATTAAACTAACAGACATATTGTTTAAAATTGATCTATATAATGGGTCGTGTCGGGTCAATATCAACTTATTTATTTAAACGAGTCAGGTCGGGTCATGTGATTTTGAACTCAATTATTTAAATGTATTAGCCATGTCAACACGCTCATAAACGGGTCATGTTCTTGGCGCCGTGTTATCCAACCCATATAATAAACAAGTCAAACTCGAATTGACTTGTTTAACATAGTACTAAACTTTCAACACGCGTTCCGTGAGCATGAACTGTCACCCTTACTTTTAGGTTGGGTTCCCGAATTGACAACTTTAAATCAAATACACAAGGAAGGAAAAGGGACAAAACCTTTAGGTGACGAGTCATACGAGACACCAAAAAGTTCTGGTACTCATCCAAACTGAACTGCTTGGGACGAATTGGTTCCGTGAAGTAATTGAGCAGAAAGTCATTAGTGCCCATACTCGTCAAAAACAATGCATTTTTTATAATGTCTTCAGCTTCTTTCACTCCCACCAATCGTTTTAGCTTGTTTATGTACTTCACCAAATATATCTCTTGCTTGGGCAGTGATATAACTTTCTGTTGCATGCATATACACATATATTTAGCTAGTTAGTTTTTAAGCCGCCTTTAAACGACTAAAACTCAATCAAGTCAACGAAGAACTATTTTTATGTTTTTATGTCTCGACTGAGTCTCAACCATTGACCTGACTGGCGTATACGTTGAGAGCGGGGCTTACAGAGAGATTGGAAGTGAGGTCATCGTAGCCAGAAGAAGCAGAAGCAAAACTGACTCCATGTAACAGATCTAACTTTGTCAAATTCCGTTGAAGAAACCCCGGCATTACTTTGTTGAACCCCAATATATCAACTAATCAACAAACACAAATATTAACATGATTTCTGTCACAATTGGTTACGAAACTGTGACGAAAAATTGTGTCACAGATCTCCGTCACAGTTTGCAATTTTTTTTGTAGTCAGTAAAGTATATACGTACCAATGAAGTCGGTGGGTAATCTTCCATCCGTAAATCTTCCGGTGGGGCGGCCGCCAAAGAAGTCGGTCCCGTACGGCCGGAAATTGGCCTTGACGGTGGTGTCGATGTAGTTGTTGTTCCCTGGATCAACGCTTGAATCTCCAAACACCAATATGCAGCTCATATTGTTCCGAGCAGCCACTCCTTTTACGTCTAGGGCTCCACCGGGCACTGCCCACATGGCAACCCCTAATGTCAATATCATCATCATCATCATCATCTCCATCTTTCACAGATCTTTGCTTTGGCTGAATCTCATGATTTGTGTCTTATATAAGGTAGCGAAAGAGAGGATCTGCTTAGACTGCTTTGTCTTTTTGTGTTGCCTAACAACATTTATAACGTTGAGTTTCTGCGTACAAGGATTTGTTGAAGTTTTAAATTCTGACATGGTGACCGGTAATGATCTTTATGGCTTTTACTAGCGGTAGCTACAAAACGGGAAAGTTTAGGCGCACATAGTTTGATATAGGAGTTGGGGCATTGTTGTTTGGCCCTGTCAATTGGGTTTTGAGCCATAATTCTTGAAGGGCTTACGGGTCTAATGAAGCTCGTCCAACGCTAGTGTGCATGCTCGGAGAGTTAGGGCACAACCAACGAGTGGGCCTTGAAACAGACCACACCTCGTAAGAAATGAGTTATGCATTGACACGTGGCGAGGTTAGTTTGTAAGTATAAATACTAATATCTTAGTAAGAGCAAGGGTTACATGCACAATTTGCATTGAAAACTCTCTCTACTTATCTCTCCAAAATTTTCTTTTAACTTTTTGTGATTCCGACCGAGATCTTAACTTTACTCCAGAGGCAGCATCTTGAAAACACACATCTAGGGTCTCTGTTTTAGGTGTGTTGCCTCGCGCATGTAATAGATACGAGACCCAAAAACCGTAGCTCAAGAGGAGATTGGCTTTAGGACACAAAGTTAAGAAAATTCTCTAACCCATGAACAAAATGACGAACATCTGTAGTGTGTCTGATTTAACCCGTTTAAAATAGATACATCACCGCTTGTTGGATGTTAGAGTCTTATCACCGTGAAAACTAGCTCAAATGGCGTGTTTTGCCTTAATTTATAAACCAAACACCCAAACTCTTCCTCAATCAATATGTGATAACCTATAACTAACTCAACAAATATGCAATAAGTCAATTAAATAACAAAGTAACGAATCTTTAATAAAATCAACTTGGTAGATCAAAAACAGATGCAAAATAGCTATGCTTCAAATTGTTTAAGAAACATGAAAATACAATTTGTGGTTAAGTATTGATTCATCGCTAAATGCTCCATCAGGGATATTTCCTCTTTTATTCTCTAATGATTCGTGTCCTGTTTAGTGCCAAAAATTAATGGAGGAGGATTGACACATGTATTCCAAATACATGTATTTTACATGTATTTAGTTCGCTTAATGAAATAGT
>JAYMSZ010000839.1:0-16866 GCA_036897665.1 Pelargonium citronellum
TCTGCACTAAGCAACACACCAAAAATGGAGACCACGTATATGTTTTCAGAACATCGTCTCGGGCGTGAGAGTGATCTCTGCTGGAACCACAAGTGTCTAGAAAAAGAAGGTAGAGAAATAGTGTCACAATGTAAATTGTGTAACCACATTTCTTTTACCATAAGAGAGGTATATATACTTCAAAATTAAACTCACGATGTGTCGTCATGTGATTGATTAATGGTAATGTAGGGCCCACCTCGGGTCTTGGAGTTCTAATCTCCCAGGCGTGCTGACCATGAGCGTTCAGTAAGCTTTAGAGAACATGTAAGCCCTTTAAGCATTACAGGGGAATGGAGTCTCTATCCCTCGAGGTAGCGTTTTAGTGTCTGAACTGAGCATGATATCATGGTGGTGGCCCAACGAGATAGAGAGCTTGGATGAAGTCCTAGTGAGGCGAAAATCCGTTTTGGGTCTTGGTGAGACAATAGTCATTTGGAATCTTGGTGAGAAGTGAGTCATTTAGAGCCCCGGTAAGATGGGAAGCCATTTAGGGGTCCCAAATTTGGAGAAGAGCTCTAGAGAGACCTTCACGACTTTGCATTAGGAGAAGAGATTTGTGAAACTTTTGGGATCCCAGACTTAGAGTTGAGTTTTGGGGAGCCTTATAAAGACGACTAAGTGTTCAATCGGAGGCCTTGGAGTGGCGTGAGGTTTGGGCTCTAGCTTCCTGAGTTTTTCGTTTGTAGGTGTTGGATGAGTCCGAGAGTTCTTGCTCGTCCCTCGCATATCACATGGAGTATTGAAGTCCCTTGAAAGTCGCTACTGCTCGAGGCAGTGTCCTACAATTTCAAGAAAAATGGATCGCCATGATATTTATCTAGTATGTTGAGAGTTCCGCAGTTACGTTTTTCGGTTTTGAGAGCGTGTTTGGAAGGAGCAAGTTTGTGAGTTGTGTTCTCGAAGCAAACCCGCCAATTCGTGATTAGATATTCAAGGAGGTCTTGAGACATCTAGAGGTTCATTGTAGTGGACCATTTGGCCTTTGGGAAAGAGGTTGACGGGTCATCTCGGCTTTGTGTTCCGTTTTCATTTGCTATTCGAACTTATACTTTTTTTTATTTATGTATTATTACAATGAAATACTAAAATTAAAAATATTTTTTACATACAATTCAAGACCTCTCATATATTCATTTATATATGATAAATGTTATTGCACAAAATTATTTAATCAATAAAACAAAAAATTCACAGAAAAACACTATGACTGTGCACATGCTATCTTCATAGTGAAAAGCAATAGTAGCTCCATATTGTTTGGACTCTCTCTTTGTCAAAGGGTTAAATACCCTCCATTCTGTTGCTGCTCTTGCCTTGAGCCTCAGAGCTGACAGATATGCTTTGTCCCACCCAATTTAATTCACCTCCATTTTCATTTTCATTTTCATTTTCATCATCATTTCTTCTTCTCCCACAACTTGCAACCTTCTGCATCTTCATCAACATCACTGCACCTAATGGCTTCCACACCCAATACACTGCTCAGAGAGCTACTCCAAAAGGAACAAGAACCTTTCATCTTAGAGGCCTACCTTTTAGAAAGAGGTTATGTCAAGCCTGAAGCAACCAAGTTTCTCAATCTGGAGAGAAGCAAAAATGGTGTCCCCTACACTTCCAAGTTACTAAAATCTGTGTACAACAGGCTTGTTCTCATCACCAAGAGACTGAAAATCAACAACTGTGATGACAAAGATGGGGAAGGAGTAGTTTGTGTCCCTGAAATGAACAGAAACAACAAAGAACTTGTTGGTGATCAATCACAGAGATTTTCCTCTGCAGCTGTATATGATTCTTGCCCGAACGAGGAAGCATCATCGACGTCCCTGCACGATCAAGATCACACTGACCCGAGCAAAGATGAAGTATGTTTTAAATTTTACATGTTTGAAACTTGATAGGTGTAATGATGTGCGTTTAGTTAGATTGCTTACAAAGCTAACAGGCTCCTGCAGATACAAAGCTCCCGAGGAGACGCGCGAAAAAGAACAACTCGGATAAATCTAACCAAGCCTCTGGCTCTCCCCTTCCGAATAAGGGTAAGCTCCCTTTGTTCGCTCCTCTCGATCTCTCGAGTCTGAACTTGAAATTAGCTACTTAATCTTATCTCCGTGTTCTTGCGAAAATACAGAGAATCCATCACTTGATAAATTGTTGAAGACCAAGAAAGTTACGGAAGATGGCATATTATCAGCATCTCTTTGGGAGCTACTCGTGTGCTCCGCATCAGAAAAGTCGGGTTTGCGAGAGCTTGCCAAAGCAAATGCTGCAACCCAGTTCAAATCTAAGCGAGTGCTGCAGCAAAACAAGCAGCTCCTGTTTGATTGTGTAAGGGAGATCATAGACAGCCATACGAGGAAAGATTCTAAGCGTGCAGCGTTTTTGGGGACCGAAGAGATTGGGAAGCTCATCTGCAAGAAGATCACGGAATGGGGAAGACTATCTGGAGGCGAGACGAACATAAATCAGCTGTTGAAGATGGATTACCAAAACTCGGTAGACGAATGGTATGACTTCAAGCCGCAGAAGAGGGACCTCGCGATTGCCATTGGCGATGACATCATGGAACAGCTCGAGAACGAGCTTGTAATAGACATCATCGACTCTTTGGCCTCGTAGATGTATTGTTGACCCACTTCTCAGTTTAATTGCTTTCCATCTCCATCGTATTCAAAACATTTATATGCTGATTTGGTCAATTCTTGCACACAATTGCACACACATATCCAATCAAAAACACCAGCTCTGAGCAACCTTCGACATGCAGGATCACACGCGGACACTTGCGAGCATGAAACCGAGATAGATTCATCCATGCATAGACTGCAACACAAGTTACCCAAGGAACAATTAAGTTTTATACATCAGTAGGCATTGATGACTAAACCACCACCATCAAAGCTAACAATAGAAAGCAAGATTTTTATTTCTATTGCATTTAGTGTGAAAGTAGCATTTGTACCAGAAGCACATGCTTTGGGGACCCCCTACAAGCACAAAACACTTAACCTCAAGTATCTGCAGCTCTCATTCCCTGCCCACCACAGAAAATAATTGCTCAACATTTGTAGAGCATCCATTTCACAATTCAGCCAAGAGAGCTAGCAAAACGTCCGAAAATCCCCTTCGTGTATAAAGAAAGATACCTAATTCTATCAGCTTCATTACAGAATGATAATGACGACTATATGCGAAATTGCACTTCCACCATATACACAAATCAGATGATCAATTTTTTCTTAAACTCATTTACCGAGTAAAGCAACAATTGCGTAATCATGCTGCCATGCATGTGGGCTAATGAATAAGTACAGTCCAGTTGTGAATTTACTGTTGAATTAGGCAATTTTGAACAACAGAGACATCAGAAGGAAATATACATGCACTTGAATTTGCTGCTTTAGATCAACAAGCCCATGATTCTTCTTTCATGATACATTCTCAGCTCAAAGACATATCTCAGTGATATTCCTACATCTAAGCCAGTAAAAAACTACAATACTTTCCCACCATTCTATCAACACATCAGTTCTCAGAGGGTCCTAGCACAATTGCATACAACACCATTTATCTCAGAATTATATGTAATAAAAAAATATGCATTAGAAACTAAAGTCACATGAAATATTTGAACTTGCTATCTGGCACATGCTATCTGATGAGGAAAAAAAAATATATCAGGAACTACCGGATTTCCCCATCCTCACCAAGCTCTCCATCTTCAAGTTCTTCATGACCATTTCTACGGGATCCATCCCGGTGATCTCTTTTATGTCTTTTATGACGACTTTCACTGTCAGATTCAGGTGTGTATGCATGCTGGCAAAGAAAAAAACGAACGAGGTATAATTATTTCCAAGTATTGTATTTTTTTTAAATGGCCCAATGGGCTGAGCTACACAATAGGGATAGCTCTCCCCGAATCCCTCCCCACCCCATTCAATGGGATTTGAACCCATGACCTCTCATAAAGAAGTGTGGAACTTTAACCATTGAGTCAGCCCCAAGGGGACAAAGCATTGCATTTATATAATAATATCAAATAAATTCTCCAACCTTTCTGGACTTTTTGCGGTCACTACTATGTTTGCGTGACTTCTTAGACTCCTCCTCATCCTTGTCAGAACTCGCATCATCAACAGCACTCTGATGCCGCTTCCTGTGTTTCCTATCTTTGTCTTTTTCCCGCCTTTTGTCTGCTTTATGGCCATAACTATCAGTCACATCTACATTTTCACTATCAGTATCATCCTTCTTGGTTCTTTCCTTCCCTTTATCTCTTTCTCGTTCTCTATCCTTCTCTTTTCTATCCTTCTCCTTCCGTTTCTCCTTATCCTCTCTCTCTTTCTCTTTCTTAGCCTACAATGAACGTAAATTATAAGATAATGACAAACACAAATGCATCTCAATAACTCAAAGATAAGTTGACACGTAAAGAAATAGTCCAGTGGAAAAAGCCTCATGGAATGGAACCAAATACAGTATCCAAATTTTCAAATACCCAAGATACCCTGGAGCTGCATTTTATTTTACTTTTCATTTCTACAACATAAAATTACATAAAGCTAAGAGAGGGCTTGCGCAATGTAAAGGGAAATAGACATTTTCCAACATACGACACCATAATCATAGTGATCAATTCAACAAGTAACTTTCACTGGTCAACCCTTCTCAGTATAGCCTACAGGAAGAGTAACAACACAAAAAGGTAACAAATGACTCTAGTAGGCGCTATCATCCAGCACATAAAACGAAATTCGAAAGTCAGTCTGGACAATAACCAATATGCAGAACTAAGTTAAACCAACACTTCATGTGAGAAGCCTGTACATAGATTTTTCATTCATCTATATATTTAGATATTATTTAGTATTCCCTCCGCTTCATTTCAACTGTATAGGTTGAACAAAGACATATTAAAGAGGCTATGGTGATTGGTTCATCATACAAGTTTATCATAAAAAGGGTGGCCCGATGCATGAGGCTCTGTCCCACCATTCTCTTCGCGGGGTTTAAATTTCATTTTTACCCCTAACGTAAAGTTCACTCAAATTCAAAATCTAATAGTGTATTAAATGAAGGCTGAATTGGGAAATTTAGGTAGTAATTAGTGCTTAAACCTTTTGTAGTGGACATTTTTTTTTTCTTTTAACATTTCAAAACAGGAATGTAGATGCTTAAAATGGGAAAGGTGGTATCTGGTTGTGGTGGTGGTGGCAATTGGCTATCCATCCTCCAATGAAACAACTGGGGATGTTTGGATGTTGACAAAATCAACATTACTGAATTGACCAATGTCCAACACATCCACACAAGCCAACTTTTCAATTTATGGCAGGAGCCACATGGAAGAAGGTACCTAATACATAGTCCTACTTACCTAAATGCCTTGGCATGTTACATAAAATAAACACATAGAAGATATAAATGCTAAAAATGGAACGAAGAATAGCTACAACTTACATCAACCATCTCAACAAACAGGCTCAATTATGTCAAGATATAACAAATGTTGATTGTTATATTCAGAATATCACTTGTTCTATTGATTGTTATGATCTGTACAGGTGGATTAAAGATGGAATACTTCCAGACCAGAACATCAGGAGCAGCTTGGAAGACCTTAGAAATGTTTTTGTGAATCACTTTAATGTTTCATGTATATATATTTAGTTCCTAGGCAGCACATACAGCAAGCCCATGTTTTGTCAGTTTTTGGTAGACAACTAAACTCTAAACTTTGGGTTCATCCCAACTTTTGTATGCTTGCTTCGGTTATATAATGATATGCTGCTTTTTGATTGTCAAAAAAAAACAAATGTTGTTTGATCCCAAAATCAATTGGGAGAAAATAACCAAGCACAAGGATTTCTTTTCCTTTCATTTCCATGTTTGTAAGAAACCTGTGTGTTCATAAGCATACATACAAAGGATAAGACATACTACTTAAACACTTTCAGATAATTCAAATACCTTTTCCTCCTCTCGCTTGCGTTCCTTTTCCTTAGCCTTTTCTTGTAAGTATGTGAGGTAATCCTCAAAGACATCTTTTGCAACGCTTTCGTCGCTAATAGATCTAATAGAAGCAAGAACAAAGAGAACAAACAAAAATAATTATCTTACAAGACGGACAAAATAGTTAAAATCCCGTATTTCTCAAGGAATGCGTAGAGTTAATACCTGTATTCCTGGCTCTCTTCAAAAAGTGGTTTGCAATCCTCCCAGTTAGAAGTAACAGTTATTTCCTATAAAAACCAACTTCAGTATGGATGGAATGAGATATATCGTTATAAAGAACCATAAAGTAAGAATAAGCATTCCCCTCTATTAGAGTCACAACGTAACCTTAAATGTTTGCAATAGCTTTGTGAAATCATCGGCCAGACGTTGACGCTTTTTAGCTTCTTTCTCCTCCTTGTCCTTGGCTCTCTCTAGTAAATCCTCGTATACAAGCTTAAAAGCAGAACAGTATCATCAAGATCTCAGCACTAAAATACAGTACACATGACATGTCATATTAACCTAACCAAATAAACTAGGCACACTTATGTGCATAACCCTATACAATTTTGAAAAACATAGAGGATCCAACATCAGAAGATGTGAGAAAATGTCATTGTAGAACTACTCTTAAAAGTGACTATGTGAAAGTTAGTAGTCAGTAGTTACAAGGACATAAGGTTCTACTTGAAAAAAGTTCAACTACAAAAACTAAGGATATATCTATATGGAAATGGTAAAAGTGTAAGATCAGGCACTCATAATCATTGCTTCTGAAGATATATGAATTAATTCTAATGACTTAATCATGCTGAAGTAGCATACTCTATATTCTGACCATGACAAGATATTATATGAAATCCATATAACATTGCGGTTTACTGATACTAGAAGTGTAATAAGGGTTTCGAGTTCGGGTTGACAGTTTTAATCCCAACCTGATTCATATAGGTGCGAGTAGCCTGACCCAACTTTACCCGAAGAAACATCAAAAGCATGTTTGGGTAGACCAAAACCCGCAAAAACATGGATCAGGTTTTGGGTACCCACAGGTTCAGTCCCAATTGTCAGCAACTTGAAATACTTTATCACCATACTATGCTAACTTGCAACAAGCTGCTTACGAAGAAAATACTTAAGAGGATATACCTTCAGGTTTATATCCGATATCATTGGGGAACCAACATTCTCCACGACAGCTTCCTTAAAGTCTTCAAATGACCATGTTGATGTGACGGTAATCTAGGACAGTTAAGTTTAACATTAGACATACATGTAGGAAGAAACAACAGCATAAGCATGAGAACGAACAAGAGCATCTTACATTGTCTGGCTTCATTGCATTTTTTACACGGGATTTGTCTTCATGATACTGTTGAATAAAATAATAATAAATTAAATTAAAATGCCTTCAACAATATACTATAACATCCCACATGAACATTGATGTGAGTGCCACAAATAGAATGTTATTACTCATTACAAATTGGTTGCAGTAAAATGAAGGACGAAGCAAGATATTTAAACATCCCACATGAACGTTGATGTGAATGTCACTTGCAGGGACAAATCTAAATATAACCGCTTGGCATGTTTTAGAGAAAGATTCTGAAAGGGAGAATAGAGTAATCATGGAGCAGGCCCCAACTAGTTAATGATAAAGTTATGTCATGTGGAGTTCATTATCCTGTGACAGTGTGACTAGTATTATACTTATCAAATGAATGTCATTACACAACCCGGAAATTAGCAACTACGAACAAATTCCACGGTACAAACATTGAATTTGCATCAACAAAATATAATGATGTTTGGAATATGCTATGTTAGTATTTTATTTCCATCACAGACGATGACGGAAAGCTAGTGCAACAATAAACAAATCTGCAATTATTTCATATATAATGAATGATGAATAAAAGAGACTACCAACTCAGCAGATACTGGGGCAATAAAAAAAAGCGAGTCACCTGGTCCTCTAATTCTTCAGAGATGTGTTCAAACAAATCTTTAGGTGTTGAACCAGATATGTTCGAGGCAACAGCATGATATTGAGGCAGATCCTTAACCTACAGTTCAATATAAGATTCAGATTCAGTTTATGATGCTACACTGGCCTGCTTAAATTGTCCAACAACAAAAAATCATACTAAGAAAATAGAAACAAACCTTTAAACAATAATCACGCCAATGAGTTTTAGCAGTAAGAATGCCAGAAGCAACATGTTCTTCCAAAAGCTTGCGAAACTCATCGCGGTTTTTCCGCTCGACTCGCCTTAATTGTTCCTTGAATTTAGCAATACATGATGATGAGAACATATATCAGCAGATCAGTAATGATAATGAACAAAGATTCTACCTTCTGTATCTTCTTTTGTTCCTCTTCTTCTTTTTCCAGCTCACGAATATAGTCCTGCCCCAAATTAACATCAGAATATGATTTCAAAACACTATCTAGATATAGGTTAACAACATACCTGGAAAACCATCAAGCGATCAATTTTTTCCAGACATAAGAATCTTTCATCATCTTCTAAGCGATCCTGAACCTTTCGCCACAAACTATTCACCTGCATATGCATGGTGAACGGTTGCACAAGTCAACATATGTAAACTTTCTTGACGATTTGTGTAATGAGAAAGCTAGATTCTTAGATTTCAGAAAATGTACCTTAATGAAGTCACAGGACTCTAAAAATTTCTTGTACTCTGCTATATTCCGCTTATGCTCCTCTGCAGCTTTTTCTTTCTCCTGCAGCAACGTTACGCAAATAGACATTAACAATGATTTAACCCTCCATGTTATTATATTAATGTCCCATAAGGAAATTGATATTATGAAACTAGTGAGTAAAACAGGAATAGACGTATACTGGTAACGAACACTAGCAAAATACTGATGTAGCTAATAGAGATGAAGGCAGATTAAGATGTCAGTTAGTAGTAGGTTTCTAGTACTGCATTACACAGGCAAACCTCAAAACAGTGAATAAAGCAGAGCAATACAGCAAATATCATTATCAAATCTTCATACAGTTACGCAAATATTATTAAGTCTAAAAAAATCTAAGCACAACACTTTGTGTAAGAATCACAATCAAAGACTCTTGATTCTGAGCAGAATTAGCGATCTGTTTTGTTCAAGTGATGAATAAGCTATATAAGCATGGAACGAGAGTTATTTTTTTAGCAGTAACGACCCAAAAAAGGAGAAAAAACATGAAAGCACTTGCAGAAGCATTGTTTTCAAAGCAAGAAAGCATCCATTGGTTGGGGAAAATATTGGGTTGATAGTTAAAGGACACCCCCCTCGTGTGCAAACCCATTATTGCGTTAATTAGGGTGGCAGCAGAACTTGTATCTGTGACCTCAAAGTCTAAAAGAATCTCATACAATGTAACAGGACCAACTCAACTCAAAGCACAAGATGATAATTGGAAGACCCAATATTAACTTTATACTCTAACAGAAACAACAAAATAAAAGATAAGGCGCCACCTGTACAGCTTAAACATAATTCATGTGCACAGCATCATGTCTCTTCAGTTTTCATTGAGTTGTTTGGTTCATTTAAATACATGGATCCAAGACTCGCACAAGAAAGAGAATAAACAAAAGGCGGATTCCAAGGTCAGCTTTGAGCACTAATGAATGTCTGAGGAGATATTGAAATCCCGTTACCTTTCTTTCAAGTTCCACCATATAATTATCGAAAAGATCCTCACGGTCTCTAGCTCGTTCGACAGCCTTGAACCGCTCATCATTTTCAAACATAATTACAGCTTTGCTGCTCAGACAAAAAATTTATTTAGAATACTGAAACATCATGCATCTCGCCACTAAAGGAAATAAAAGGAAATATGTACCTCCATTTTATGGAGGAGGTGAGCTCATTGGACTCCTGGAAAGAAAAAACAACACAATATGACCATCGCATAAATGAACGATATAAATAAATATTGGAACTAAGGAAAGAAAACCAACACTCTGTACTGTGCACAACTCACTTCCAACATCTTTGTAAATTCTTCCCGGGCTTTTTTCTGTCTCAAGCGCCTCTCCTCAGCTTCCTGTTTCCTCCTTTGACCCAAGTACTAATATACATACATATATACAATGAATTTTATGTTAGATCAGTCAATGACATTGTTGAAACGCAAATAATAAGGAAACATCAGCAGCAGCCAATAACACAGTTTTGCATACCAGTCAACTCATACCAAAACCATCAATTAAGTTTTCTTTTCTTACTTTTCCTCTTTCTATTTTGAGAAATTATCTTATCAAATAATTATTACCTCATTGAATGCCTGCTTCCTCTCTCCCAGAGTCCTCAAAGCACCATATCTTTTGTCACTAATTATTTCTCTCATTGCCTGATATTACATATTGTATCATTAGCAAAACATTAAAAAAAGAGGTGGAAGGTAGTAGGACCTGTAGAGATTACTTACCTGCTCCCATGTCCAATCAGTTTGCACATTCGCTGATTCAAGGAGAGTTTTGAATGCATTTTTTGCCTCCTGACAAAACGAACATAGGAAGAAGAATCAGATGATGCTGCAATGTTATAAAGTTTCCCAGTTGCAAGACCCAACTCATAAATTATTACCTGCTTACTAGCATACACCAAAGGTTCATCTTCAGGTGCTTTTTCCTCTAGAGTAGTGGCATTGACTTTTCCAGCAACTGCCATTCCTTTCCTTCCGTCCTGTCAAAGACAATAATAAACAGGTCAATGAAACATGTCCAGTAATACATATTTGCATCCCCTTATGACAATTGACATTAAGGCACTTGTATAACTATCCCAGAGCGATGAAACCTCATTCGAAATAACAAGAGGAACAAAGTAGAACTTTAATTAACTCCCTACCTAACAGTACTCCATAAATGACTCAATCTATTCAAAATTGAAAGTCCTACATCCAAAAACAGGTATTCCAAAATGTTCGTCCATTTTCCACTTCAAAAAACAAATATTATGATGTTGCCAAAATACCCTTAAAATATCAACACAAATCCATGTCTGCTAATTAAACCTGTCACTCAACTTCGCCCCCAAATAGGTTATCACTGACTAGAAACTGGCCACCAATAATTCACTTGATGTAAGACCCTCCAGCCACAATGGCAATACCCCAAGGATGGGGATGCAGGACCAGGAACTCAAGAGCAAAGGACAAGGCCAGGAGCCTCGATGAGGTTCTACGGCAATCTAGTGTTCCTGGCTAAGGATAATGGCGGAGATGCCTACCAAAGACAACACCAGTCTGATACCTAAGATTTATGCCAGATGCATTTCTGATTGTGGGGGTTATGAGTACACTAGTTTGCTTGCTGTATTTTGAGGGTTTCACTCAAAGGAGTGTAGTGGTGCATTACATTGACGGGCGAAATAATAGAGGAAATCACAATTAAGTCCGAATTATCATCCAAGAAGAAGGGATCGTGAAAGAGAAGGGAAAAAGAAATCACAACTAAGTCTGAATTCCCAATATCAACCAATATATTTAAAACTAAACATATTATTATATCTATAGAAGAATAAATACAAATCGTATCCAAAGGAATTAGTAAATAAAAAATAAATACTACATAATTATATCCTAAAACAGGTAAAGAACTACTTCAAATCAATAAAGAAACTAAATACTACATAATATTGATTGTCCATCACCATCTAAACTAAAAACTTCAACTGATAGTTGAAAACTCAATATTAGCTTTATACTTGCATCCTCTCGTGGAAGCCCGTTAACGTGCTCCATGCACAAGTCTTCTTCTTGCCTTGTGCTGAAATTTGTTTAACATTTTTTTCTAATCAAGGTGGCATGATAGTGATCTCCTCCCATTGGATCAGTATTTAATTTCATTTTTGATGAAGTTCAAAGGAGCAATGGGTTGCTTAGATGAAAGGTTGGTCAAAAAAAGTATTTTGTGATAAGGGGTATAAATGAAAACTTCCACCCAAAAAAACAGTAATTTGTTAAACGTCAAAAAGGTTGGTCAATTTGGAACAAATGGGTAATACTTTGCAACTAATTCACAGAGGCAACTAGCCATACCTCAATCTCCTGCATGGAAGCATCATCTACAGAGTTTGCAGCACCTTGAGAAGCTGTATCATCAAAGTTACTCCTGCAATCATTCAGGATAAATAAAAATTGCAGTGAAATCAACAGTGAAATTCTGAAACATGGAAAGTCTATAAAAACAAGCAAACCCACTTACACAGATGAGGGGTGAGTGTTGACCACTGAAGCGGGAAATCCTGTACTTCTTGTTACAGGAATCAAAGTAGTTCCAGTGTCCATGGGCTGATGAACCCCAGAGGCACTTGTTACAGGGTGTGCAACAGGATTGGGTGAGGAACCAGGAACCACCACATTGGGAGGATTAGCAGGAGTTACAGGTGTAACGGAAACTGGACTTGAAGCAAACACAGGAAACAATGAAGGACCAGTGCTAAGCGAATTGGCTGCAGTACTAGGTGTTTCCCCTAATGAAACAGCTACAGCATCTGACATTTGAGAAGCCCCACCTGCTTCAGATGGCAGTCCTTGGCCAGCTGCAATCTGAGCCTGTTCACGAGCCAACTGAAAACGAGAATTTTAAAGAGACGTCATACAAACAAACAAACAAACAAAACTAAGGAAGAAAGAAGCAACAAGTAGGGATGGAAAACCTTCAGCTCCTCTGGTATAGTCCACTTCGATTCCCTTGTATCCTTATTGTAATAATACCTGCAATATTTTGTAAATAAGTGATCATGAATATAACAGATATTCTAGGAACAGAACAAACCAACTACACAGTGTGGCAACTTAAATATAAATCGTAATAAATTTAAAAGCAGTGACATACGTTTTACCCTCTTTAGTCTTACATTCCCTCCAAACAGTTGACGCATCAGCCCTCTGTTATGGAAATAACATCAAAGTGGAAGGCAAAATCAGGAAACCAGTAGTAGAACATGCAAAGAAAAGGAGTAATCACATAAAAGAATTTGACATATTTAAGCATGGCCAGAGTTGTCAACATCCATTACCAGACATGTCAAAGAATCACTACGACTCTAAGGAGGCAATTTAACTTTAACAGACATTGAAAGATGGCATTCAAATTACAGGAAGAGTGACAAGCAAGACACACAACTCACCTCAATCGGTGTCATTAATTCCAATGGTTTTTCCCAACTAGACTGTCTTGTTCTCTTGTTGTAATAATATCTGGGGAAAAGAAAAGACAGAAATTAAGACTAAGATGATAATATTTCAAAATATAAGCAGCCAGCATTCTAAAGATACAGCCAAAAAGAAAGCGGGATAAGTTTCAAACTGCAGTTATAAAAACAACTTACTTTTTCCCATCAGATGTATGCTCTTGCCAATCAGATAAGGATTGCTGAGTAAGGCTAGAATTTACTCCCTGAGATAATTACAAAAGGCCAGTTAACAGAACAGTAGCTTCTGGGTTTTCAAAATGTTTAAATTAGAATGTTGAATGTATGAAATTGTTTCCAAGCTTGATAAGAAACTCACCATAATCTATTTTCCCTCTGGTTAAAGGTAAATTTAAAAGTTAATACTCAAACATGGGTGAGATTACATATTGTATCCTTTTAATATAGGGAGACAGACAAGTGATACTGACATCAAGACACAGAGATGATTATAGACACGCTCATCAAGGTACCCAGGGAACCAGCTAAAGAAATTTAAACCCTACTCATTCACACGCAAGATCAGAGAGTAAATAGGAAACACGATAGTGAAACCACAATGCAAATCACCTCTGCCACAAAATTGAAGAGTATTTGATGCTAGCTTTAGAAGTATCTATTTAAACCACCCCCATAGATAAATGTTGCAGGAGCTGAAAATTAACAAAATTAAACACATACAACAGAATGGGTTTAAAAATACTAACTGGATCTGTGGATGAACTAACTGCCGTTTGCTGACCAATCTGCTGTGCTGGTACAGCAACTGCTGAACTCTGTCCTCCAGATACCACATGTAAAACAGGGGCTTGAATTTGAGACACTGGTTGGAACTGTGATGCTGCACCAACAGTATTCTGTGGATGACCATAAGAAGATGACCCATACTGAAATAGCACAAACCATGCAAACAAATATAGAGCACAGTCGACATAATAGCAAGACGAGAAACAAACAAATAAACATAAAGAGACGGATGCGTTAGTGAGACTTTACTGTATATGATGAAGTGGGAGGGATTCCAGGGGCACCTAAGCCAGGCATATGATTATTTAGAGCAGTTTGTTGAGACTGCATTGGGCCAGAAGTAAGAGGCCTGCTAGTCTGAATGTATGAAATTGGCACTGCATGCTGGGATGTAGGTGCAACATAGCCAGGCTGGCTAGGGCTTGGAGGTAGCAGATGTGTTGAGTGAGCGGGCTGGATCTGCTGATTTTGACCAGAAGGTATCCCCACATTTGATGCAGAATTACCCTGTCCAACTGGCCAAAACTGCTGGGAAGGTGCTGGAATAAATTGCTGTCCTTGTTGAGTTGGAACCACAGGTCGAAACTGCAGAAGAATGAATTAAGTAAAATTCAAATAGAGTTCTTAATGGGGAAAAATTTCAGTTTCACTATGAACAGGACAAAAATACCTGCATAGGTAGGGGTGGACCAAAACTTTGAGGAGGCAAGGATCCAACTTGCAGAGGCCGAATAGGCTTTCCAATGAACATGTCATAAAAGTTTTAGAGTTTGAAAGGTATATGATGTCATTGCATAAAACATAATAAAAATAGAATCAAACAACTGTGTTGTAGATGTCAACTTGCTTCATGAAAATTGATTATTAATTTCAAGTTTCAGAAAATGTAAACCCAATTTTAGCATTATAACCTTGGCCAGATTCAATATGTACATGATCTAAATTTGACTTTGAGAGAAATACCAAAGAAAACTGCCAACCTTATTTACAATGATATTAATACAGTTGCACTATAGAAAACTTTTACAGTGCAATTCCAGTAAGACAGATTATAGACCTAATAGTTTTAGTTTAATAAGAGCATAGAAAAAAATCATTAGAAAACTGCTACCTGTGCACCAGAGGATTGTGAATTATTGGCCATTCCAGCAAATGTGCAAGCTCTTCAGCAGCTGCAAAGATAAGCCAATCATTAGCAACAACATATTAGGAAACACTAATACGACAACGTTGAGCCACAGGCCTATTGACAAGAGAGAACATGTCTCTGTATATTTCATCAAGCTATTTGAGTTTCAGGGACTTGAGAACTAATTTGCATTAATCCATACAAGATTGCATCTCTTGTGCTTTAGTATCAGATTAGGGAGTAGGAAGAAAGAAATAAATTACATAATGTGAACAGCATAATCAGTATGCATATTTTTTAATCATTTTTTAAGGATGTACTAGTCATAGAAGAGGAAGCGAATATACTATTCAAAAAGCATGGATGGAGGTCAGACTGACATTACATTTTGCGGAAGCTAACACGTGCTGCGTACATCTAACTACAAAAGTTGAAAAGTGCACTTAAAACACATCCAGAGAAAAGGTTATTAAATAGCTAATAAGGCAACCAGCCAACCACTGCTGAATATGCACTCTATTTTCTTTCCCTTTTCTTTTTTCTTTTTTCTTTTTTTTTTTTTGTTCAAATGAGCACCATATTGGCCAAAGCATTCCAAGACATATTTCTCTTTCTATGCATGACTTCAAACAAAATCTACACAACAACATCCTCACCAAATGGAACACCTTTCAGTTCTTCAAACACTACGGATGAGGGCATTTTCATCTCAACACAAACTCAAATAACATGAGAGAAAACCCCAGTTAAGAAACTCATCTCATAAACTGACTCCGTAGACTGGAAACCCATCTACCATAACTAAAATTCTTCAATTCCTTCTCCCACTCAATTGCTAGACATTCCTGGATAACTACAGCAACCATATTTCCCTATAAGTGCAATACTAATTCGCCACCAGACACTCAAACCTCTCTAGATTACCAATGCAAGAGATCACAGAGTTCGCCATATCTAAATAATAAAAGTCAAATCTGATAACATGCCAAATTGATCCCTATAAGCATTCCATCCAAATATTATCTCACATACAAATCTTAGTTTGCAATTCACTTAAAAATGTAAAAGGGCTACCATAAGCGAGTGTACTAGCTCAACTATTAAAAGAAAAACCAATTATCCGCTATATATATAGATATGTAATGTGGGTAAGAACCATCGTACAAGGTCTGGTAGCTTAGGTAACACTAGTATAAAACAAAATTGATCATGAATTGGGAATTCTCTGAGCTTATCAGGACTTTATATATGAATTTGATATCTTTGTGGTTATTTCGAAGCAGCAAAGTGAAATTTCGAGATAAATGAATAGGGCTGAAGTTGGAACTTACCGAGGTAGGGCACGAAGAGGAGAAGCAGCGGAAGCTTAGTTGAAGAAACGACTGTTGCCGGAGAGGAAGAGAAGAGATTAGATCTCAGTGGTGGAATGTAGCGGTCTAATGGGTGCTAGGGTTTAAGGGTGATAGGAGGTGGAAGAGGAAGAGCAGTGTAGGATTTTTCATTCGGGGAGCGAGCGCCAGAACGAGACGGAAGAGACCGGCCCTCGATACATTATGATTCACCGTAACATTTATTTACATATTTGACATTTTACTTAAATTTTGTATTTAAATTTAGAGCTAATTACCAATGAACCACTTATACTTAATATTTTTTTTCATCTGGCAACCTTAAATTTTAAGGTATCGTTTGGGAACTATAATTTTGATAAGGGAAAGTGAGGGTG
>JAYMSZ010000840.1:0-16865 GCA_036897665.1 Pelargonium citronellum
TTTTAACATTGTTAGTGTTAATCACCTATTTGAACAAAATTAATAGTTCATGTATCTATTTGTACAAAGTTTGACAAAGTAGGTGTATTTGTAATGTCTCAAACTAATTTGAACGTTGGGCTAAAAAATGTAGTTGGGCCCACTCTGATTGGTCGGGCCCAGCTCATTTGAAATCCTCTACAAACACAGTTTCATTTTTCATTCACTTTGAAGCCACGTGCCGGTCACGTGTAGCACTGCAACACAAACCCGAACTGGAGCCGCACGCTAACTCAGAAACGGCGGCCACCAATCACCCCTAAACCTGCCCACCAATATCACAACCCAACAACTAGCCGACACGTCATCAAGCTCTTATCATCACACCATTCCTTTTCCACGTGTCGTGCATCTGATGGGCTGTCACATTTTTTCGGTACACAACTCACCTTATGTCAAGCTGGGCTTTGCATTTCGAAGCTGTATCTCGGATCTTGAAGCCACCCCTTCACGGGTTGCTTAGCCCGCCACTCTCTCCCACTCCACTTTCTGTTTGGCTCCCGAGAAAGCGAAGGAAAATATTTATATATCTTCATGGACACTCAACATCGTGTCACGCACGCCTCATATTGGCTGGACAGAATCAAAATTTGAGCCGGAACGTATCATCTCTTTGATCGCTTTCAATCTTCCCTGAAAGGAGAGGTCCTGTGACTCCTCGGGAAAATTGGAATGTCGATTTCAGCAATTCCTCTGTCCCACCATGGTTTAAGACCTTCGAGCTCAAATGCTCGACCTCTTTATGCTTCGTTGAAAGCCTCTTCCGGTTCTCGGAGCTCGGTGGAGTACAATTGGTGTCGCTTGAAGAATCGTTCTGTGTCGCACAGCTCTCGTTCTCGGAGTTCTACTGTGGTGAGAAACAGTGGTGAAGGAATTCAGGATCCGCCACTCTTGGATGATTCTGTGAACCAACATGTGAGTACTGTACTTGATATTTCTCTTAATGTTGTTTTTTTGTGTGTATTTGGTCTTTTTTGTTGTTGATTGACTTGGTTACTTGACTTATGGCAAGCCTGGTAGTGTCATTTAGCAGCAATGTACAGGCAATTAGGATCATGGATCCAACACCTGATTTGTTGAAGTTTATGATTTATGATTTTCCAATTCGTATTACATAGTTATTGTGAAGAGATTTTAGTAGTGTACAAAATTAAGATAGTGTAAAGAGGTCCTTAAATTTTTTTATGTACTTGTTGTATGTGTTAAGTATGTGGGTCGAATAGTGAGGATCAGTTGTAATTGCTCAAGATAGAACATTTGTGAGACAAAATATTGTTTGCAAACTGTAGTTTTGAAGTGTAGGATAGTAAAAGTATTCAAGAATCTCTCTATGAGTTGGAAAATATTGTGTAAGGCGTATTGTGTTATATTTAGACTTCATTGACAAGGAAAAGAAAAGGCAAGGAATTTAAATGATTGGAAGTGCAGCGAAGATCAAGGACAAGTCCTAGCTTTTGTTGACCCTAGAGAGTAGAGAAGGTTTTCCATAAGGTTCCTAAAGAAGTTTTATGGTGGGTATTGGAGAAAAATGGGCACGTCTTAAATAAACTAATTTTATTAGAGATGTGTAAAAAGGAGCATCAACTAGGGTAAAGACTAGTAGGGGAGTCAAGCGAGATTTTCCCATTACGATAGGATTGCATCAAGGATCGGCTGCAAGTTGTTTTCCTTTTTGTCTTGGTCGTTGATGGGCTCACAAGGCCTCTTCAAGATGAGGTCCATTGGTGTATGCTGCTTGCATATAGTAACTCTCTTAGTTGATGAGAATAAACTAGGGGTTAATAAATATGTAATAAGATAGAATGAGAAAACTTTACAATCAAAGGGGTTTAGAATGTGTAGAACCAATATTGAAGATGTGAACTATAATTTTGGCACGATTAGAGGGTGAATAGTGGTTCATTTATGCTAGGAAATAAGAAAACTACCGAAAGTGATTGTTTTAGGTGCCTTTGATCTATAATTCAGAAAGATGGGTAGAATGAAGAGAATGTCATAAATAGAATTAATGTTGGATGGTCAAAGTGAATGAGGAATTCAAGAGTTCTTTGCGATAAAAGAAATTCTTTAAAGTTGAAAGGAAAGTATTTTAGGTACACTATACGACCAACCATACTATATGGCACTGAATGTTGGGCTCCAAAGAAGCTGCAAAGTCATAAGATGGTGTAGTTTCAATTCAATTGAAGATAAGATGGATGGAAAATTGGAAACCGTTTAAGAAGGTTTTTGGATATGTGGTATGTGCGGTGTGGGGAGATTATGATCCTGTGAGGAGATGTGAGAGAATTTAGTTAGAAGAAACTAAAAGGTGTAGCAAACCTGAGTTAGCATGTGGCTTAACAGAAGAGATATCATTAGATAGGAGAAGTGGAGGAGGAGAATTCTCGTTGAGGGTCTCAAAGAGTTTTCCTATGAATTCATGTAGCTGATTTTAACATTGTTTGAGAAATGACTTGATTGTTGGTATTGTTAATGATGCTGAAGAACTATGAATACTAAAAGGAGAAACGTGAAGATAGAATAATTTCTATTAATTAACATTATTGAGAGAAACCATGCTTGCATAGGAACTTTGGCAATTCTCTAATTGGAGAAACTTGAATTGCCTTACAAGTTGTTCCTCTAGACATTAATTTTTAACCTTAACCTCCTTTTTTTTTTTCTGTTCAAATGATAGGTTGAAGGTGCATCCCCAAATCAGGAGCGAGATTTTGATGGCACACCATATGTCCCCGTGTATGTAATGCTTCCCGTGAGTCTTCTGATCATCTTTATTCTTCTTTGTATGTTAATGGGTTCTCTTCTGTCTGAAGTAAGCTATTATCTTGAAGCTAGAATATTGGTTTGTTTCCTCAGTAGGATTCGTATTATTTTCAAACTTTACTTTTCCTAGAGGGACCCTCATATCATGTATGTAAAGAAAACAAAGAAGAAAAAAGAGCTCGTTGCCAATGCAAATGCTTCTTTTCTCTTTCTTCAAAAAAGTTTTTCCTTATATATTGTCTATATGTAATGGCAGCTGGGTGTCATCAATATGAACTGTGAGCTGGTTAATCCAGATGATCTGCGAGAACAGCTAAGGATCTTGAAGTCCGTAAATGTTGATGGTGTTATGGTTGATTGTTGGTGGGGAATAGTAGAGGCACATAATCCACAAGAGTATAACTGGAATGGCTACAGACAGCTCTTTCAGATTGTGCGTGACCTTAATCTTAAGTTGCAGGTGAGTGTTATTTTATGAGATGGAATATATTAGTTCTCTCTCTCTCTCTCTCTCTCTCTCTCTCTCTCCCCTGCTACTTTTTTGAAGTGTTGAGCCATATAACCTCATAATTCTTGTTTGGTTCTGATACAACATACAAGTATTATAGTGAAATGGGATTATTTCTTCACATAATAAATTTGGCATTGACATGAGACACTGTCATGGCTTGTAGACTCTGATGCATGGACACGTGAATGAGTTCAACGTTTCCGTGTCCCATATGTGTCCGATACGGATATGAAGAAATACGTATTATCTTGAGTTAGCGCATTAACACAAAAAAATAAGGAAAAAAATAAAAGGTATACGCAGCACATAGGTCCGGACGGTATATTTTGTCAGCTAAATTTATTAATGATTAGTTTCCTTTGAATAGAAATCTAAGTTGAATGGTTGAATTTATTATTTGTTGTGGTTTTATCTGTTTAATAGAATTCTCTTTTATGTAGATAACCAAAATGAATTATATTTATAGGTGTATATGATTTTGTTTTTTTTTTGTCATAGATGAGATATATATAATATGTTTAAATTTGTATTTATTTTTATGAAATGTATTGTAAATTTGTAACGTATCGCATCCTAAATTTTATAAAAATTGTGTATCGCCGTGTCTGTATCATGTCCTACCGTTTGTCACGTGTTTGTATCCGTGCAACATTGCTTGTAGATGTACATCTGTATATAGAAAGTATTATATATGCCTGAGGTTTTCTCTTGCTCCCTGTTTTTGCTTTTTATTTCATTCTAAAACAAACAAATTAAGTTTATGCAGATGTTATAAGATCAAGAGCACCCCATCATGGTTGTTGAAGATTATGTTGTAAATGGGAGAAAGAAATTGAGAATAATGAATCAATGCGATGGATTTAGTTTTGTGATAGATATCTAGCCAGTGGGTTCTATAGTGTCAGTTTTCAAGCTGCATTGCCTTTGATGATGACACACTGTGGCATTTAAGTTAGTATTCAACCCAGTAGCCTATTATTACTTATAGATAAATTACAAATATACAACATTGATAACCTTGATTTGGAAGCAAAGACTTCTGTAGATTCTCTCTATAAATCTTCTTGAAATTTCCTTTGATCTTTATTTATATGTACAGCTCTATGTGCTACTCAGTTGAGCCTGTTTCGTATAATGGTTGGTTATATTTATGATGTTCTTTAGCTGGTTGGATTTGTCAGTTCATCTGAGTTGGGCTCTTATATCATTTGTGAAGAAACATCTAATTTTTTTATTGATAAATAAATGTAAAATAATTTATTGTGAGATAATATTGATACGGAAAATTTTCTCAATTTGAAGTTGTATCTGATTTCTATATATTATATTAAAAATGCAAACAGGTTGTGATGTCCTTTCATCAATGTGGAGGCAATGTTGGCGATGATGTACATATTCCACTCCCTCATTGGATAACAGAAATAGGTAAAGAGAATCCTGACATATATTTCACAGACAGGGAAGGAAGACACAACACTGAATGCCTTACTTGGGGAATTGACAAGGAGCGGGTTTTAAAAGGCCGGACGGCTATCGAGGTATTGTGTTTTGCACAATTCTTATGATTGTCATTGCACTATCTCTCGCTTCATATCCCCTAAACCATTAATTTCCGCTAATCCTTGAACCAGCTTCTGCATTCTCCTTGTTGCCAAGATTATTGTTTCCCTGTTAGACTCTAAAATTTGAAATCTGTTCTATCTCTTTTGTCTCTCTTGTACGGCTTTAATACTGCACTTGTGCAATATTTGGTCTTATTTCTGGTGTTATACTGTAAATAAATTGAGGCAGGTTTACTTTGATTACATGAGAAGCTTCCGGGTAGCATTTGATGAGTTCTTTGCGGATGGAATCATCTCAGAAATTGAAGTTGGTCTAGGTCCATGTGGGGAACTCAGATATCCTTCTTATCCTGCTCAATATGGCTGGAAATATCCTGGTATTGGTGAATTCCAGGTAGGTTACTCAAATGTTATGTTAAATAATTATCATTTCTGGGGAGAGCATTTAGATAAGGTTTCCACTTTCCAAATAATTAGTTGATGACCCTTATTTAAATCTATAGTCATGATCTTGTTCTTTGCATTGTTAATTAGTTAGTGCTGATTAAATTGTGTATCTATTCAATGCATTGATGCTACCTAATTCATGCAGTGCTATGATCGCTACTTAATGAAAAGTCTGAAGAGGGCAGCCGAAGTGAGGGGGCACTCATTTTGGGGTGCTGGACCAGATAATGCAGGTTCTTATAATTCCCGGCCACAGGATACTGGATTCTTCCGTGATGGAGGTCAATATGATGGCTATTATGGGAGATTCTTCCTTAACTGGTATTCTCAAGTTTTGGTTCATCATGGTGATCGTGTACTTGCTCTAGCAAATTTTGCTTTTGAAGGTACTCCCATTGCTTCAAAGGTGAGTGATTTTTGGGAGTCTTGTTTGTCCGAAAAATGAATTCATTCTCTAAAATGCCTTTGTTATTCTTGAGCGCTAAGCAGTTATCAGGCATTCATTGGTGGTACAAGACAGCCAGCCATGCTGCTGAATTGACAGCTGGGTTTTACAACCCATGCAATCGTGATGGCTACGCTTCAATAGCAGCAATGCTGAAGAAGCATGGGGCTGCACTAAACTTCACTTGTGTTGAGTTGCGAACTTTGAACCAGCATGAGGACTTCCCAGAGGCAATGGCAGATCCTGAGGGATTAGTTTGGCAGGTAAGGATGAGTGGGTAATTCTGTTTTCTTCTGTAACTATCTGAAGATAGATTTAATCTATTTTCTATTATGACAAGTTCCCTGTTTTAAAGCATGGGTATTTTGCTAATAGTGGCCCTATCCAACCTAATCATATAAGTTAATGTTCCCTTGAATTAAGGCCCAGGAAATGGATCCTTTTTCAAATTCGGAGCAAGTTCATGAACTTCATTGTGGTTGAGAATTCAAGTTGCCTTTGAAATTGTGAACGATTTTTAATTTCTAGCCTTATAGACATCAAAATTACATTTCACTACTTTTGCTGCCAGTTCAAGAATGCTCTTTTTCAGTTACTTAAATCAAAGCATACAGATCAACTCAGTTGCCACTGAGAATGATTATGATCTTGGCTTGTTTCTTATAGCGTTAACGATAAATGTGAGACAGTCACTTAAACCTAGATGTTGGTTCTGTATCATATCCATTCCATTCATGTATTGAGTATCATCTGATTTTGTTTGGATATATGGATGCTAGTTTTATTTGATGTATGAACTATTTCTGCTTGTTAGGTCTTAAATGCAGCATGGGATGTTGGCATACCCGTTGCTAGCGAAAACGCTCTTACTTGCTTTGATAGAAAAGGCTACAACAAAATCTTAGAAAATGCAAAGCCTTCAAGTGATCCAGATGGTAGGCATTTATCTGCTTTTACATACCTCAGGCTTTGCCCTGCTCTCATGGAGCAACACAACTTCAAGGAGTTTGAACGATTTGTCAAGAGAATGCACGGTAAAACCCCTTTTTACCTTTACTATCTCTCAACTAGTTATTTCTTGTCGGCAATTGCATTTGAACAATTTATCACAACAGGCAACCAATGACGAAATGAATTCTATGCTCCCTATTATTGCGATATCATCATGTGTGTCATAACTAATAATTTATGTCTATTCGGTCCTATCCTATTGGACAATGCTGCAACTAAATTAGGCAAAGATTTTGCACTTAATTTCATAAACACAACTTGTTGAGGATTGAGATTGACTCAGCTGTTTGCACATTTGGTTTGCAGGGGAAGCAGTTGCAGATCTTGAGAAGTATTAAAGATGATGATGATGATAAAAAGAGTTGCAGTGTATGTGTAGGAGGTGATATTTATGGGAAAATTCATAATTTTACTTGTTCTTGTTTCTTGTAAGAGGATTTGTGTGTGTCTCTTCCTTGTGAGGCAAGATTTTACTACCTGGATGTTGCCTAGTTAGGTACTACAACTTTCCCCCCTAATTTCCGAAATAAAATTCTTTGTAACTAGCTAGCTCTTATATTAATTGTCTCGTGTTCGTGAACCCATATATCAATGTAGCCAACTTTCAACACTTAAATCCTATGAGTTTGTTATAACCAATGTACACGCTAGCACACAAGAAAAATAAGCACAAAAAAATCATCGTCAATTTTATAAGAAGAGTTTTGTACTTCTCTTTCATATTTTGTCCCCATAAAAAACTTCAAGGTCACAAGGAGAACTCTCCCCCTTCATATTTAGTCTCCAAAAAAAGTTATAAAACACAAAGAGAGCTTCACCTTTCTCCTTCATACTTAACATCTACCATAGGCAACCATGTCAAAAACAAGACTCAACACATCTCCTCCCTAAGTAATTCTCACAAGAGGCCTTCGAGGCTCCTCGATTTTCTAGGTCACCTCAAAGATCTCCGTCTTCCCAAGTCGCCTCCAAGTCTCGCCAAGTCATATCAAAGGTCTCTATCTTGTTAAGTCACCTCCAAGTCATCTCGTCTCGTAGGGACACCTTAAAGGTTCTCAACGCTCTGGATCACCTCCAATGTCTATGTCTTGTCATATCACTTCCAAAACTTCACATTTTTCTATGAGAACGAGGATGTTACCTGATGTAATAGATGCTTTTAAATGTTTTTCTCCACCATGCTAGGTTCAAAGGGTACACATGAGCTCTAAAAGACTAAAACTCATCTGCAACAGCCAACAAGACGCGATGACAATAAAGACAGAGACTTAAACAATTTTTAGATATGAGAATTAAAATAAAAATGAAATCGCTTTGAACCCGCTCATTGACACTCCACCCTAACAAGAGTTGCATTAGCTTTTCTGCTACAAATATATAAGATCAAATTCTAAACATCTTTTCACTCTATGTTTGTACCTAACATTCGAATTCTACTAATTTGGATGGTTTCAAATAATGAAAGAAAAGAAAAATACCATCTTTTCAAGAAACAAGCACATGTAAAATTTAATTTTGTTTTGAAAAAAAATGGGCGCAACATCAAGATGTACAGTTGAAAATGGACTCCAACTGTTTTTGGCACGAATCTTTTCTGGGTCACGTGATTTGTGGCCTCTACTCTAACACTACTCTACTCCTATATGGACTCGCAACCCCCAAATCTCGTGTCCGGTCTCCTATCCGCTACGCTCGCCACGTGTCTCTCTCGTTACCGTCGATCTTCCTCCCTCGCTTGGCGCTTATACACATTCGTGCCAAGCCCTCAAACACACGCTCGAACCCCCCTCGCACGCGCCAAACCCTAGCCCTCCCTCGCACGCCCACACGCGCGCTCTCCCCTCTCAATTTCTCGCCGGCCGGACCCCACCTCTGCTCGCCGGAAAACACTCCGACGGAGTTCTTGTACTGACCTGCCTCCGCTCACTCTCGCCGTGAGCGTGCGTCGGAAGCCGCGCCGGCCGCCGGAAATCACGAATCTAGGTAGATCTGTAGCTTCGAGCCAGGATCGAAGGCATGAATGGGGATTCATAGAGGAAAAGGTCAATTTCAGGAGTTGAAGCTTGAAGGTATTGATTTCTTGTCTGAAAATTTGGGAGAAAATATCAGGTGATTGATAGCTCGGTGATGGTTTTGCATGCGAACGGCGCGAGTAGCTGATTAGAAGAGGTAATTTGAAACTTTAATCCTCAATATTGGCTCTATTTGTCGATTTTTTTTTTCCAGAAATGAAGAATTCTGTAAGAATATTTTGTCTGGTGGTTGAAACTTGAAAATGTTACTTGAACTGTAGAAGTTCAGTTCATTACGAGTACATCTACTAGAAAAGGCATAGTAAATTATCATCTGATAGTTGAGAAAATGGTTAAACTTGTATTTATTAGTATTATTAATTTTAGAACTCTTGTGGAACTACATTATGGACTTGAGATTAATGTATGTTGCTAACATTAGTAGCCTAGGTTAAGTCTAAGTAATAGTAGTCGCAAGGATATGTGGGTCTGTTTCCTGTTTAAGCAAATTGAATCTTTTCTTAGGCATTGTGGTTTGGTTAGTGAAGAGTTCTATCATTTAATTTGAAGTTCCATTTGTTGCCAGAATAATCTTTGAATGAACCCATGATAGAGTTGTTGAGGTTAAAGTGGATGCCTTTATTGGATAAGCTGAGATGCCCATCCACCTAGTCTGCTTGAAATTAAGTGGAAATAATGCTTTTTGCAGTACAAGATCCAAATTGATAGCATAATTTGCTTTAGGAGTTCAGGACTGAGGGTGGAAGGAGATAATGGCAACGGATATGCAGAAATTAATTGGAACAAGTGAAGAAGACGATGAGGAAGAAATGGATATGGATGTGAAAGAAGAAGATGATGAGGACGACGAAGATGGAGAGAAGCGTATGGCTACAACGGTGATGGTAGGGGTTGATTGTGGGATGGTATCAAGCAGTGGTAATAATCAGTTTCAACATCACCCTCAAATTCAAGAACAAGTGAGCACCCCGGGAGGAGGGGCTCGGAGGTGTAGACCACTGGAAGAAAAAGAGAGAACAAAGCTAAGAGAGCGCCATAGAAGAGCGATTACAGCGAGGATTTTGGCAGGACTTCGGAGGCATGGAAACTATAATCTCAGGGTCAGAGCTGATATTAACGATGTAATAGCTGCTCTAGCAAGGGAAGCTGGGTGGGTTGTTCTTCCAGATGGAACAACCTTTCCTTCAAGATCTCAGGTACCTACATCTCATGCACTCAAATACTATATACTTCATATTTTTAATTTATACAATTGTACTCATTTTAGTTATAAGTGATAGTACACTCACATTGTTAGTTAATAAGTATATGTGTGGATTAAGGGATCTGTGTTTAATCATATGATCGTGAGGTGTAATGTTGTTGAAAGTGGAACTCCAACCAGATATCAGGCTTCTCTGTGTTTGGGCCTCTTCACTCTACATACAAGCTTTGATTCTGACAACACCTAAGAGATACGCTGGTTTGTCAGAAAGCCATGTAGTCCGTTATTTTGGCTCCACAGTCAATACAGTGCAATTGTACCCATTATTTGTCCTTCATTTCTTATCTAGTACATGTGATTGCTGTAAACTGAAGTCCTAAAGTGAGTAGTTGCTTTGTGCTACATTGCCTAATGTAAACACTGACTATGCGGATAGGTTTTATAAAGCATAATTGCAAGGTTTACTAGCTAATGCTTGGCCTACACAAAACAGTTTGTAAGGACATGTCACATATCTAACTAGACTAGAGTACTGTCTTTTAACATTCCTGTTGTCATCACTTCAATCAAATCTCAGAACTCATATGAAAATATTCTGATCAAATTTTGCAGGGCTCAAAGCCTGCTGGTGGCACCTCAGCCATGATGGCCTCATCATCTTCCCATATGGTATCACAACAGACTCCACCTGCTTCCCTTCGAGGAATCTCTCCTGGTTATCGGAGCTCAGTTGAGTACAATGCATGTCGTGTGAAAGGTGTGTTTGTGCAAAATCCTTCACCCTATGATCTATCTTCAAGTGTTCAAGTTCAAACTTCAGCAATGGTGGGAGATGGAGGGGAACAAATAGAGAGGCATCCTCTTATGGGTAGCTCTATGGATACAGTTGATGACAAGCAGGTAAAGGACTAGTTTTTTGGTTTCTGGCTGGTATTCAATTGCTGGTTTCTGTGGGAAATATTTTTTAATAACTAAAATTGAATGTATAGGTTGTGCATATAGAAATTTGGAGTATAATAGACAAGGTGTGATTGATATTTTTGCCTCCTATACCTATCTATCTTTTTCGAAACATACAGCAAAATGCTGGCCTTTTATTGGAAAATCAAATAAAAGTGCCAAGTAATTCGATTCACACAAAAAAGCACCCTTGCTTGCATGAAGACTGTAAAACAGGTGTGGGGATCTAAACTATGCCGAGAAGGGCTGCATTTTAAATGTTTCATACTGGAGTCCGGGAAGAGTGTTCCTTACCCATTAAATCAAATTCAGTTGTATTTATTATTACCTCTGCCATTATGCCATTACAATGGAGCTAGTTTATGACTTGCATTTTTGCAGCATAGGGGCACTTTCTTATCTAATTAATATATCATAAGATACCAATGCTCCCATGGCTTTGTGATTATAGTGTTTGATTATTCCAAGCATTTTTCCATGGATCGAGTATTGAGCTCTTTCTATCTCTCATTTCACAAGGAGTCCGATTAATCTCTTATGAACTTTATATTCTGTAGTTAAAATTGTCTCTTTCAACTTGATTAAGGTGGTTTGCATGGATTCAACTTTCAACCTGCAACTTATTTCCTTTTCATTTGTCTTATGTAGATTTTAGACATCCCTCCAAAGGTTCCCGAGCGTGATTTTGCTGGCACCCCTTATGTTCCAGTTTATGTGATGCTACCGGTGAGCTCTCTAATTATAAGCATTCTCTGTGCTGATTTACAATGAGTGCCACTTTATATGATTTGGAACACATTGCATTTCAGTTATATACTAACCTTTTCATAGAATAAGGGACCCTTTTTTATTTCAAATACATCCAAAAGTTTTTGTTTCATGTCTAAAAATTTTGGGTTGCAGTTGGGCGTCATCAATATGAAGTGTGAGTTGGTTGATCCTGATGGTCTACTAAAGCAGTTAAGGGTGTTGAAATCTGTCAATGTTGATGGTGTTATGGTTGATTGCTGGTGGGGAATTGTAGAGGCGCATGCTCCTCAGGAATATAACTGGAATGGTTACAAAAGACTATTTCAGATGGTCCGTGAACTTAAGCTTAAGTTACAGGTGGGTTCCTTGTAAAATATGATATTCTGCTTGCACCATTGTTTATCTATTTATTCATTTTCTTGTTCGTTTATTTATATGGCTTTAAATGTGTAGCCAATGCTAATTTTGATAATGTTGTCACTCCTTATGTAACTTGATGAGTTGATGGAATTCGTTGCTTGGGTGTGGAGTGCAGTGGTCCTTGAACATGCAAGTTCCAGATTATAACCTTGTATATATTGAGGAACTCACTGCTGTTGATTATGCTTTTCAATGGTTATTCTTCTTAGAGCCTGGTCTCCAGAGTCCAGTGGCCTACTTGGAATTTTTTCACATATGCTCTTTCTCCTGATACCAGGTCTAGATTTATTTGGATCCTAAAAGCACCCCTTGATGTCAGTCTCTTTTGAACGTTTCCTTGAATTTTAAGGAGGTCTTTATTGGACTGGATGTATGTGTGTCGTGGGTGTACAAATTTTGATTATGCTTCTAGATGGTCCAGTAAATGTATAGTGTGGGGACGCTGCCAGACATTGTGCTTCAGGACATCACTCTGGTCAATTAGATTTGAGTGAGTGGCTGGAGTGGAGTGAAGTTAGGACAGAGGTAATCAGTCTGCCATGATGACTATGCCAATGAAAGTACCGCTCTGCAGGATTCCATGTGGTGCCATGGCATGTTCTTTAGGGAGTTGGGTGGAAATAGGGGTCTATACTTGCAACTCAGAGCTGAGTGAGAGTGCTGAGGTGCTCAATTGGCTGCTTAGGGATTGTGGATGGTGAAAATAAATAAAGTAGCAGTGGCTATATACAGCCTTATTGAAAGAAGAAGATAAAATGTGCTGAAAATCTGGAACCAAGTATTTATCTACTTATCTTCTTTTGTGTAGCTGATATTTTTTAAGTTCCAAGGGTTTATTATTTACATGTTCTTATCTTTAACATGAAAATTTATTTGGTTACTTGTCAATGATGTTAGTAATGGCTGGTTATTCATTGGTACATGATTCCTTTTGCTAGATTTTATGTATTAGTTCTGGCTCTGATATATTCGCACTGATGTTACCACAGGTTGTGATGTCATTTCATGAATGTGGCGGCAATGTCGGTGATGATGTTTGCATTCCACTTCCCCATTGGGTGGCAGAAATTGGTCGAAACAATCCAGACATATTCTTTACTGATAGAGAAGGAAGGCGTAACCCTGAATGCCTCTCTTGGGGTGTTGATAGAGAACGAGTTTTAAGAGGGCGGACTGCTGTAGAGGTATTACATTCTGACATGATCCTTGTTTATTACTTTCACATGCCTGTATATAGTCAGAATTGAAGGTATCTGTGATTGTAAGTTAATATGTTTGGGAATATCTGAAGGTGACTCTGAAATTGGATTGTGTGCAGCAAACATGGTTTTAATACAAAAGCTACCATTATTTCTGATGTTAATACTTTTTCTTCTAATGTATATGAAAATGAAACAGATTAGTTTTGCCTAGCCACCAGTTGACCTTTTCTTTTGTTTATTTCATTCTTACTTTCTTTCCTGCTTTTTTGCATTTCCGTTTACAACTTTTGAATAGGCATCTGAAGTGTGGAAGTTCTAGTGTTACATTTTCCTATTAACTGTTGTAGGTTTACTTTGACTATATGAGAAGCTTCCGGATAGAGTTTGATGAATTTTTTGAAGATGGTATCATCTCCATGGTTGAAATTGGACTAGGTCCTTGTGGTGAGCTGCGGTATCCATCGTGTCCTGTAAAGCATGGATGGAGATATCCTGGTATTGGTGAATTTCAGGTAGTTTCTGAAATAGCACTGAGTAATTTTGAAGTTCAGCCGTTCAGGTCCACCTTTTTCTGACATTCGGCACATTACCCTTGCACGCACCTTAAATTTTGTTTTGTGGTAAGTTATTGAATCACTTTTTTCATTTATAATTTGCAGTGTTACGATCAGTATTTGTTGAAAAGTCTTAGGAAGGCAGCAGAAGTAAGGGGACACTCCTTCTGGGCTAGAGGACCAGACAATGCTGGTTCCTATAATTCCCGGCCACATGAAACCAGTTTCTTTTGTGATGGAGGTGACTATGATGGATACTATGGTAGATTCTTTCTATGCTGGTATTCCCAGGTTTTGGTTGATCATTGTGATCGGGTACTCTCTATGGCAAAGTTAGCTTTTGAAGGTACCTGTATTGCTGCAAAGGTGAGTCATAATTTTGAAGTCTTGTTATTTTCATTTGTCAACTTGAAATGGAGACTGCAATGCAATCTAAGCTTGTTTCTTTTCTTTCAACTCTTCATGTGCTTTTTTTTTTCGACTTTCAGGCCTATTTAGCATATTACCTTCTTTTATATTGGGCCTATAGACAGTTGGTTCACCTAATTATGGCTTCAAAATAGATGGGGAAAAAAAACATGGAAGCATGTGCTATAGAGTGACAGAAACATCCAAGTCACTTATTCACTACTATATATGACACTTGAAATCTTCATGTACATATTTGCCAATATAAATGAGAACAAATTAATAATCTAACTTAAACCACTAATGGAATTAACACTTTTCTATATGATTTCTAATTGATAAAAAGATGGCACTACTTGAACTATGTTTTTTTTACCTGTAATAGCTTGATCCAGTCTGTTGTTTTTTAATTGCTGAGCAGCTATCTGGTATTCACTGGTGGTACAAAACCGCCAGTCATGCTGCTGAATTAACTGCTGGGTTCTACAACCCATGCAATCGTGATGGTTATGCTGCTATAACAGCAATGCTAAAGAAGCATGGAGCGTTTCTAGACCTCACATGTTCCGAGTCACAAATGTTAGAGCAGCATGAGGACTTCTTGGATGCATTGGCCAACCCTGAGGGGTTGGTCTGGCAAGTAAGTATTAGCATCACCTTCTTACCTGCTTTCAATATATTCCTCGATTCAATCATCTGCTGCGAACATTAAGAGTGATAATTTATTTCAGGTGTTGAACGCTGCATGGGATGTTTGTATTCCAGTAGCCAGTGAGAATGCACTAGTGTGCCACGACAGGGTTGGATATAACAAGATATTGGATAATGCGAAGCCCTTCAATGATCCAGATGGCAGGCATTTTTCATCATTTACTTATCTTAGACTCAGCCCGCTCCTCATGGAAAGACAGAACTTTATGGAATTTGAACGGTTTGTCAAGAGAATGCACGGTAAAAACTGATGCCTGCATAGTTTGTTTTATCCCGACTTTCTATACCTTGAGATCACTTGCATTGCATCATATGGACTCTGTGGCAGCGTAAAATGTTCTTATTCAGTAAATGATGTCGTGTTGGTTTTGCAGGGGAAGCGGTTCTTGATCTCCAAGTATAGCATAGCATAGCATAGCATAGTAGGGAGGAAGAGAGAGGGCTCTCTCTCCTCCGGCCGATGTGGTTTGCAGATAATGGGAACTGTTTTTATTGATATTGGAATTTTAGGGCACACCTACCTCTCTGTAACTGTAAATGAAATCATAATATTTGCCTGAGGTGATAATTAGGTCCAAAGTCTAATTTATTATGTATGTATATTTTTGGGATCATCAATGAGAGAGCATAAAGGAAAGGTTCTTCGTACTCAAATCTCACTAGGAAACTAGGATCAACATTTCTTTTTAGTGATGAAGATAGAAGCATTCCAAATGCACACCAAATAATTAGATACCGACGGGCGTTTCACGCTTTCAAACTCATTGATAACGAGTATGAGTGTTAATTCAGGATGTGCCAAGCTTTAAAGGCTCATTATTATGATTATTAAGTTAAATAAAAAGATGGATATAATTTATTTATTGAAGTTAAAATACAAACGATGGATGTTAAAATGTTATTTTTATTTGATAATTGTTAATTTAAAAATTATTTATTTATTATTAAGTCATTCGTCTACATATTTATTTTGGTATTTGACGAGGTGGAATGCTGTAAAATTTTTATACACTAATGGTGCATCAATTATAAATCTTTATTTCACAATAAATTTTAGTCAAACTATTAGTAATAAATACTCGGTCAACTTAATGAGACGCTGACATGTTATTAATTATCATTAACATATGCGTAAATAACGTCTCATTGGATTTAAGAGCTTTTAATATGATCAATGCTTCTTACTATCTAGTTACAGTAATTTACTTATTTTCTTCAAAATAAACATTTATTTAGAAACCAAAGAAATAATTCACTTGTATATTTTGTTACGTGACCATAGAAACAAACATGCATTCAATTTTTGTATACGCAAAGAAAAACTTTATTATTAGCGGAAAAAAAAAAGCATTGAATGAAGATGCTAGAAGATTTTAGATCTTAAAGAAATAATGTAGATAGCTAACCGTAGCTATCTACATCATTTATATCTAACTTAAGTTAAATATCCAATTTAAGTTAAATAGTTTTGTCTATATGGACTAACACTTTTTTTTTAGCTTCTAATTAGAGCTTTATTTTGTTTGAGTAATTCTAAACCACTTTTTAATTAATTAAATTCACTTAATCGGTTGTAGTTGGTTTACAGGTGTCACGTTAGCATTTGTTGACACGCCGTTACCCCACTTTAGATACAAAGTCTATTTGTGCATGTCACGTCATCATATCGTTCCATTTTTTTCTTCATTTACAGCTAAATCGACACCGTTATGGCTGTCTATGACAACATCATTTTGGTTGTTGTGATGAAAAAATAAGGATTAATGTTAGGATTAGTCCTTGTACTATCCAAAACGTTTGGATTTAGTCCTTGTACTATCAAGTGTTTGACTTTAGTCCAAA
>JAYMSZ010000841.1:0-16864 GCA_036897665.1 Pelargonium citronellum
AATGCTAGCATACCTGGAATATCAATGGTCACTTGGGGAAGATCTTAAGAGAAGAGAAGCCTTTGCATGGCTACAGGTAAGACAGGTCCTAGCCCTGTGTGGGTACTTTTTTCTTCTTATGCTATTACTAATTTTTAATTATCATACAATGAACATGGCTTGCCCGCAAAATTACTATGACAGAATTTGGCCATAGAGCTTTCAAGTTCACCAAATATTCAGTCAGTTTCATCAAATGGTATGATGAGCAGTACAAATACAAGTGTCCCACTCTTTGCCCGTGTATATCTTAAACTTGGAACTTGGCAGTGGGCGCTTTCTCCCGGTTTGGATGATGATTCTATACAAGGTAGTCTCTACTTTCCTTCATATTATTTTTATATGTATTCCTTAAAGAAATCCTTGATATTTTTTCATTTTTTTTTTTCGAATACCCTGCAGAAATTCTTGCAGCCTTCAGAAATGCCACCCAGTGTGCTACAAAATGGGGAAAAGCCTGGCATACTTGGGCTTTATTTAATACGGCAGTAATGTCTCATTACACTTTAAGAGGTTTTCCTTCTGTTGCCTCCCAGTTTGTGGTTGCAGCAGTCACCGGATATTTTCATTCAATAGCATGTGCTGCAAATGCTAAAGGTGTTGATGACAGTTTGCAGGTGAACTATATTGTATCCTTTTCTGAGCAAAATATAATGTCCTTGACATACAGTTATATTGCTTGTTATTCATTGGTTCTATTGTATTGTAGCTCAGTTGGGTTGCTTTACCATATGTGGAGGGACCCAAGTTGTTGTTTACAGACTATCTTTACAGTGATCATTCTTTGAATTAGATCTTAGTACTTTGACATTTATAATAGCATCAAGTTATATACTTGTGTTCACACAAGAACCTCAGTGTAGCTTCCTTTTTTGTCCTTTGTACTTTATGCTGTGTCAATTGGTAAAACTGACTTTTCAGACAATATAAGAAGTCGCATAGGAAAATTTGATCCCCTTTTGGCTGTAGGAATTGGGCTTAGTTATAATTTTTGTTTTTCCTTGTTAAACTGGAAGAGTTCATGGTTCCAACTTCCAAATGACAACTGTATTGCTGAACCCCTAGTTATTCTTATATTTGTTGTGTTTGTGTGCACTTTAATCATCTAACCATGCTAATCTACTCAATTGCACATCTTGGTTTCCATTTCTACATTGGGAAGGCGTTCTGTATTTGTACTGTAACATTTAATTCAATTTTGACTTTCATCCTTCATGGATTTCCTGGTCATGGTTCTCACTGCTCTAGGATTGTGATTCAAATTTTCTTTGTATTCTTCTCCCTATTTCAGGATATACTTCGTCTTCTTACACTGTGGTTCAACCATGGAGCTACAGGAGAGGTTCAAATGGCACTGCAGAAAGGATTTGCTCATGTTAATATAAACACGTGGTTGGTCGTTCTACCTCAAATAATTGCCAGGATACATTTTAATAACCATGCTGTCAGGGAACTAATACAATCACTTCTTGTGCGTATCGGTCAAAATCATCCTCAGGTTGGTTTTGTAGCTTCTTGACATCAGTGCTTACTAAAACTGTGACTTTAGTAAGTTGAGATTAAATGATTAATTGATTCAAACATCGCAGAAATCAATTTTTTCCTTGGTAATGTCACTAATTTGGAGTTGATGTATGTCCAGATATTCCTAGCAATCCTGTTATCGCATTTATTTATGTTGGTATAAAATAAAATTTGAGCAATCAACTATCATTTTAAGCTTTTAATTGAGTTGGTCCTCTAAACGGTATCAAAGCCTGATTGACCAAGAGGTCACAAGTTCGAGTCCTGTTGCCACCCTGATAATAAAAAAGATGTTAAAATCCCAGCACAAGGCAAGAAGACCTGTTCATGGTCTACATGCAAAGCAATAATGGGCTTGTACTTGAGGTTGTATGCAAGAGTATAAAATTAAAGATGAAGCTTAAATAACCAGCTTAAGTTTTTAGTTGAGTTGGTCCGCTACAGTTTATTTCCTTGATTCAGTTTCAATTTATATTGATCTATAGTCACTCCACCTGTAATATCTTGTTTTCCCTTCCATTCTATTAAGTGTGTTCTTGGGATCCACCATGTGGATCACTAAAAGCTAAAAGTGGGGTGTAATTAGTAATTTCTTTGCTTGAACAATAATTGGTTTATCACATTTAGGGCTTCATGATATATCTTGATGACCAGCTTCTCTATCCTTGTTTTTATGCACCCTTTATTCTTTTAAAAATGACTACGTTTTTTTTTTCCAGAAGAACCTCTGAATTTTGTGATTTTAGTCAGTAAAGCCAAGAAATGCTTTGCTATTGGATTTCAGCCATGTTTTGTAAAGCTAGATTCTATGCCTATTGGACAAGTGTTTATGGCATGTCCTATTGAGAGAAATGACTAATATAAACATGCTGTGTGCCTGAAATTTGACGAGAAAAAATATTGTAAGGATAACATAATAATGTAGAAGAAAAAGATGCCCTCATCTCTTAAAGTAGTGCATCTGTGCCTTGATATATTGATGCAACTGAATTTTTCAGCTTTTAGTTATCTATTTCAGTTTTGGTGTACTCATTATATGTGGTGTTTATAACGCAGAAGTTACATATTTGGGTCTATTTGTTCTCGTTGCAGGTGTAGGTTACTATAAATATCTCTTGGTTCAAATGTATTCTGACTCACATTATTGACATAATTCAATCTTTTCGCAGGCTCTTATGTATCCTCTTCTAGTAGCATGTAAATCAATCAGTAATTTACGCAGGGCTGCTGCCCAAATAGTCGTCGACAAAGTTCGGCAGCATAGTGGTGTTCTTGTGGATCAGGTGAAAGTTTTAATTCATGTATTTTTCATGTTAGTTGTGCAGCCTTATTTTTTATCTAACAAGCAGTTTTTTGTGACATCTTTGTACAGGCACAGCTTGTATCAAAGGAACTAATTAGGGTAGCAATACTTTGGCATGAGACGTGGCATGAGGCCTTGGAAGAAGCTAGCCGTTTGTATTTTGGTGAACATAACATCGAGGGAATGCTAAAGGTGTTGGAGCCATTGCATGAAATGCTTGAAGAAGGGGCTATGAGAGATGACACTACCATAAAAGAAAGAGCATTTATTGAGGTTGTACATAGCGAATGCATATACTTTCTTTTTGTATGCTGTTTGTATTATATTCTCATAAAATTCAAATTCATTCAGGTGGTTGGGTTTAAATTTTCTTAATGCATCACTTTTTTACCATCATTTGTGTTCAGGCATATCGCCGTGAATTATTAGAGGCCTACGAGTGTTGCATGAAATACAAGCGTACTGGAAGAGATGGTGAACTCACCCAGGTATCATTGTGTTCGAAGATTCTCTCTCTAAGTCTTCCCATCCGCCCCTCCCTCCACCCCCAGCTCAACCCAACCCAACCCAAGTCTGAACGATATATATTTTTAATAAATTAAGTAATAATACCACAAAAATATTATAATCTTGGGGATTTTATGATGTTTAGGCTTGGGATCTCTATTATCATGTGTTCAGGCGGATAGATAAACAACTCCAAAGTCTCACTACTCTGGACCTACAGGCAAGAACAGTTGACTTTGTTTTGATATTTTTTTTTCATCATAAAGGCTCTGATCTGAACTTTTTATTTGTGTGTGTAAAACTAGTCTGTTTCTCCGGAGTTGTTAGAATGCTGCAATTTAGAACTTGCTGTTCCTGGGACATACCGTGCAGGTAAATTGAACTTATTGGCTCACAAACACACGTCTTATAAACATAAGTAGCCTCACTTGTAGTTTAATGTCTCAGAATCACCTGTGGTGACAATCGCATCATTTGCACCCCAACTTGTTGTGATAACCTCTAAACAGCGACCCCGGAAACTGACTATTCATGGGAGTGATGGTGAAGATTATGCTTTCCTGTTGAAAGGACATGAAGATCTGCGCCAAGATGAACGTGTCATGCAGGTGTCCCCATCTTTTTGTTTCAATATTCCTCTTCTACTGTCTGTTGGTGCTCAAAGCTGTTGATTGCTTCTATTACTTATTGAATATGTGCATTTAAACAGCTGCTTTGAAATAGTTTGGTCTCGTCAAGCATAGGCATGACATGATTTTCATTTGTGACAGCTTTTTGGTTTGGTCAATACTCTGCTAGAGAACGCTAGAAAAACTGCTGAAAAAGACCTATCAATTCAAAGATATTCTGTCATTCCATTATCTTCTAATAGTGGGTTGATCGGATGGGTTCCAAATTGTGACACCCTACACCAACTCATTCGGGAATACCGGGATGCCAGAAAGGTCAGTGGAAGTTTAATAAGTGTTTAATTCAAGCTACTTATATCCACATATCTTGTGGAGAGTGATCATTTTGATTTTATGAGTTTAAGTTTATTTGTTTCCTTCTTTCAGATAACACTAAATCAAGAGCACAAGCATATGCTTTATTTTGCTCCCAATTATGACCATTTACCACTCATAGCTAAAGTCGAAGTGTTTGAGTATGCTTTGCATAATACCGAGGGAAATGACCTCTCAAGGGTATCCATTCGTCCAGAATCCTGATTGCATATATTTTTTAACTTTATGTTTCCTTCAGTGGAGCAAGCAATCTCAAGGTTCCTTTGTTTCTAATAGGTCCTTTGGCTAAAAAGTCGTACTTCTGAGGTATGGCTGGAAAGGAGAACAAACTATACTCGAAGCTTGGCAGTCATGAGTATGGTATGTTACCTTGCACGATTTTGAGAGCTTTTCTGAGAAGCCAAATAAGGCCCAACACAATATTAAATTTGTACCTTATCATTTGCTATTTGAGTTCTATTATGCAGCTACTTGAAACTAAGGATTGAGTCTGCACATATAAGGAAGGATTGATGGCTATACGAGGACAGTTGTGTGATCATGGATTTTTTTTTCTTCTTAATCTTTTGGTACTAAATAATAATCCAGGATAAGCGATTGTATGGTGTAATGAATACTCACAGTTTCAAGTTTTCAAAGGCCACTTCTAGAATGTGCTGGAGGCTGGACACCATTAGATAAGCCTTCTTTGGTGGAATCAGCTGTTTAGTAGCTGTTTGATGGTCTTCCAAGAAAGAACATTGGACATTAGAGGATGGTCTGAAATTAAAAACATATTCTATGTTTGGAAAGATGCATTCTATGAGTGTCAATTTCTTGGAACTCGTGAATGTTTAGGATGATAAAACTTTAAGTACATAAATGTAAGGTCCTCGTTAATAAAGGAAGTCCGTAATTTGTTAGTCATGCCTTGAATAGCATTAGGACTTGGTAGTTCTTCAACCTTTTTTAATCTTTTATCTTTTTTGGAAATTTGGTTTGGAGGTTGAAAACAAACTTCTTTGTTTCAGGTTGGTTACCTTCTTGGTTTAGGTGATCGACACCCAAGTAATCTGATGCTGCACCGTTACAGGTATATCATTGTTGTGAAAAAAAGGCAGGCAATTGAAATATTACTCTTGATGTTAAAGTATCTCATGTTATGGTGTCACTGCGCAGTGGAAAAATCTTGCACATAGATTTTGGGGACTGCTTTGAAGCTTCAATGAATCGTGAGAAGTTCCCTGAGAAGGTATATAACTGTGTTGCAATATGTCTCCTTGCCCTTTTCTTGTTTGCTGTAGAATCCAGATTAAGCGTAATATGCGATTCAAAATTCTTGGTGTAGGTTCCCTTCCGCTTGACTAGAATGCTTGTTAAAGCTATGGAAGTTAGTGGTATTGAGGGAAACTTTCGTTCTACTTGTGAAAATGTGATGCAAGTTCTCCGGACCAATAAGGACAGTGTTATGGCCATGATGGAGGTATGGACTCTGAAATTGTTCCATCTGTTTTCAAGAAAGCGTTATTACCAGAACAATTTGAGTTGACAATTAGCTAGTTACCAGGTTCGATTAACAAAGAATTCCTTGTGGTATTGGGTATACTTAAGATGGTTGAGCTATTATATTATTTACAACATTCAGAGATGTAGATGGATTTGATATGGTATGGTGGATCCGTGGAAGTAGTTTTTGAGAGCCATTGATCGAAACTATAGAGAATATTTTTGTGGCCTGTTTGTTTGATAGATTACGGAAGCTAATTAATAGTTCTGCTCGTGCTCAGGCTTTTGTTCACGATCCTCTCATTAATTGGCGTCTTTTCAACTTCAATGAAGTGCCACAAATGTCAATGTTTGCGCCTCCAGCTGTTAATGCTGAAGATTCTGCTGCAAACCAGCTTCCTCAACCTCAAAGGGGAGCTCGTGAAAGAGAACTTCTTCAGGTATCGAATCAAAGATAACTGCGCATGAGATGGAGTTATTAGATGATACTTATAGCAGTTAATCGGTTTTTATAGGCTGTTAATCAACTTGGTGATGCCAATGAGGTTCTGAATGAACGAGCTGTAGTTGTCATGGCTCGAATGAGTAATAAGCTTACAGGGCGCGATTTCTCAACTTGTTCTTCAGTATCCACCAGCTCACTCCAACATGCTGCAGACCACGGTACCTTAATTTCCGGAGATACCCGTGAAGTAGATCATGGTTTATCTGTCAAACTGCAAGTCCAGAAGTTAATTATCCAAGCTACGTCACATGAAAACTTATGCCAGAATTATGTTGGGTATGTAGTATTTTCCAAATCTTCTCAGGTTCATACAAGTTTCTGGTTTCTAACTACATTTTGATTGTTTCAGGTGGTGCCCATTCTGGTGAGTAGAAAAGCAGATGTATATACAGTGTACATAACACATGAAGGTCTAGGAACTGTATGTCAATCCTTTTTTTATTCTATATAGTAGAAAATGTACAGAATCATATTAAATTACGTAGAATTTTAAGTTTCTGGAAGTTCAAAAATAACATCTAGGTTCCTGATCTACGAATCTTAAGAGCAGCAAAGCACAAGAAACTAGACTCCAGGGAGGGTACTTTGATCCCACCATTTAGTATTAGCAAACCTCTATGTTTTGTATAAAAGTTGTGAAATGTGTAGGTATCTGGTTTGGTGAACAATCCAAGGTTCATTTGGAATCTAATAAAAGTTGAGCCTTTTGATTTGTGTTTCTTCTGACCTGTTACTATGGAGGAATGGCCAATAGAAACAAAATGGCATATCATAAATTGTTAAGAACATTATAGCTATGGCTGGTTTACTATGGGTACTTTATTATGTTTACAGGATTACGCGTTTTCAGAAATGTCAATATAAATTTTGAAAGTTATATTAGTATTTGGTTTGAAAAAATTGCCAATTCGGTGAAAATTGATCAAATAATACTCAATTTCAATCAAAATGTAACCGTAGTTTTTTTACAAAAGGAATCTACTACAAAGGTACGCCATACAAGTAACCTTCCGAATTTCTACCTGAAACCCCTCATCTAAACTTCATGTAAGGACCCGAAAATGTGAGATCATCGTAATGATCCTACAAAGGGCTTTTATGACATCACCAGTAACAAAATCACATTTTTTTTCACCATTTTTTTTCTTTTGGTATGAATACTCCATCTATCATAAATGAAAGAGATCTTTTTCCACATTCACATCTCATCATTTCATTTCCACAAAATATATCTCAAAATTCTCCCAAATTTTCTTAATACAAATCTTTTGTACCATAGTAGAGAGGTACTCACACGCAGAGACTATAGCATTAAAGAGATGAAGGAAATAGAGCAGCATGAGTACGATGGAAGAATTGTGAAATATATGTTGTTAACCTTGTAGTTCTTACCAGTCATTAATTACAAAAGTTAAACTTTTTCTTCAATCTAGACCTGCAAGAAACTATACAATGATATATATACTTCAAAAATTAGATTTCTTCTTGTACTTGCTCCGAACCAGCCCCAATAGAAAATCTGTGAAGATGTGTTCATAGTCTGGCATTTTCCCAAATCCTGCAGCAGTTGGTTCAGAAGATTCTATTAAGCACCACACATCATACCCTTCACATGGTAGATAGACCATACAATACAGGTAGTAGAAACATATTGCCTAATGTGCCGGTACTTAGATCAGGCATGATTGAGTATGAGACATGTCTTCATGTTGAAAGAGATATTCATGGGATGATATGCAATTTAGTTATAATAATGTCAGTTTCATTTTACAGAGAATTCAGAGTCTTTAATAAGAAAATTTAAAAACATGAACACAGTCCAGACATATCTTTAGCTTAAAATGCTTATAAGCAAATATGAAGTACTTACCAGGAAAATAGTTTATGTCAATGACGTAAAAGACATCTCTGGTCCCATGCTCTCGGATCATATCTACGTTGAAGAGACGGAGGCCCTAGAAAATGACATGGAATAAGAACATATTATAAAATTGATCATGTGCACGCGGCAACAGAGAGCACAAGTGAAATAAAGACGACTTACTAGCCGTTGACGGAGCTCCCTTGCAACCCTCTCCAGCAGAGGTTGTGGTGGAAGTTCTGCAACAATATTACCACTTAATGTGAATTGAGCAGCAAAAGGCCAAATATTATATCTGATACATTTAACTCAATCACGAACCAATTACTGGACATGAACCAGAATAGAAGTCTCAGGGATAGACGCCATTTGGTTTTCTTTAGAGTTTAGAAAAAGCAATGAATCAAACAGATTGTGTAAAAACTCACACACAGCTGAAGATGCCCTATGTAATTAATGACAATAAAATAAATGGTGAGAGATCATAATATATTGGTAATACCTACGGAAAAACATTTTACTGATAAGTATTAGTCATCTCACCAGCAACACCAGGGTCCAGTTCAGCATCATCTGCAGAAGCTGCAGCACAAGAAACTCTTGGGAAACGAAAAACACCAGCAACTTTTTCTAGCTCATGTTTACTGACATTTGGGAGAGAGAAACGTCTAACCACCTTTATAGCATCCCCAACAATGTAAATTTTGAAGAGAACACCACCTGTTATAAATCAACAAAATGTGTTTCAGATAAAGAAGTACAATCGAAGCTACAGAGGAACTGTTGAAGTTTAAGTTACTTTAAACATTATACCATGATTCACAAACTCTTGCAGAACCAAGGGAGGTTCAAGTGCTGCGAGCGAAAATTGATCGTAAGCAAGATATAGTTCATGTGATTTGGCGGTTCCATCTACAACTAGAGGCTTTGCAACTGAAACAATGATTGGACAAGAGTATATAATTAGACGATCCTCAATCCAAAAATACCATCATAACAATTAGATGGTCCTTTAATATAAAGGAATAAAATAGTACAATTTTCAGAAGAAAAAAGATACTGTCCAAAACTTCTGAAAGTTCATAGTTATGGGGACCTAAATAAGGTTCTCTTGGACAAAGTTTCCTGGTCTAAAACTCTTAAGTCTAATATCATACAAACGCAAGTTGTGCAAAGACTAGTCACAACTCACAAATACACTAATATCGTCAAGCAAATAAACATTATATACTCCCTAAGATCGTACCTATTGGCAATTTCAGTCCAGCTTTAGTAAGTTCTTGAGGGATGGATGATGCGTCTTTCATAACAACCATTTGTTTTGGAATACCGACCTTGCCTATAAAAATTGTTATGCAGAAACAATGGTGAGCATCAGCAAACAAGCACTTCTCTATTTAAAGGCCAACAGTTTCAAGCAAACGAAATGACACTACATGAGTTGAAATATAATGGAAGAATTACCATGACAATCAGAGCAGTCCAGATCTGCCACGTACTGGAGCATGGACTGACGGTTGTGAAGATGTTGTATTGCATCTGGAGGATCAAGGACAGTTACTTCTGGATGTTTTTGCCTGTAATCCTTCATGAGGAAGAAAAAAAATGGATAACGGTAAAAAATGAACCCCATTGTGTCTAGGCACAGAAATTTAAAACCATAAGACAAATGTACAATAAAGATTTCCATGTAGTTGCTCAAGCTATAATATAATTAATTGCGTAGAATACAAATTACAGAAAGACTATTTGATAGTGACAAATTGCTATTCTTAAAGGAATGCCGACTTAATCTGTCTGATTGATCAGATTCATGATGAGGATTGAGGGGGAGTAAGACTGTAAGAACTAAGAACTCTTTAAGGTATTTCGGGAAGGAAAAGAAATGTGTTTTAAGGTTCTGGAGATTTGGTTGCTCACCCAGCAAGAATAGATGTCATCGAATATATTAGTTTACACAAGCAACATGTTAAGAAATTACAGTCACAGGTTGACAAATAAAACTATCATAAAGTTTAGGTGGACAAACCTCAATAACTTCAGACCACTCCTGTCCCAACAACTGGAAGGAAAATAAACCTTGTCAGACAAGTAACAAATGTGTGCGTGTGTGTCACTGGGGGCAACCCAATAAAGCCAGAAGCAAGATAATAAGATTAAAACCGTAACACTGGGGATAACCCAATGAAACCAGCAGAAAAAGTGGCTTCAACAGCCAAATAATAATACTCCCTCCGTCCCAAAATGAGTGTCTTGTTTGTCTAAATTTTTTGTCCCAAAATGAGTGTCATGTTTCTATTTTTAGGCTATTATATCATTGTTTTTCCTATATTACCTTTATCACTTATGAACTGCATATGGGGTGTAGGTGGAAAAGTGAGTGTAATATTGAAAACACATTAAATTATCTTGTAATCCTTAATTTTTGCAAAAAATGGAAACAAGACACTCATTTTGGGACGGAGGGAGTATGAAAAAATAAGAACTGACCTTGTGCAAAACAACATCAAAGGGACCTTGATCTGACAGTGGTCTGGTTAGATCAATGGCTACAAAAATTATCCCTTTATTTCTGCATTGAGAATAACAACATCCACTGGTCATTGTAAATTTATGTATAATGAGGCAACAATGTACACATAATAGCTATTTGAGAGTTAAAACTTCCAATACAAACACCCCAAATGAAAAGAACTTTTAATAACAATATTCTTACTCTACATGACTCAAAGAAATTTACTTGGAAATCTAAGGCAATAAGAAAAAGATTAATATCAAGCTAATATTTCAGCACATCAAACTCGCAAAGTATTTATACCAATATAGTCTATAGAAAAATTAGATAAATTCAACTGATGTACTTCTGCCACATAATCAGTCCAGCAGTTCAGCATCCCAACAAATGCAGATTATGCCATAACATAGAATGAAAAAAAAAATGTAGATTAATTGGTATCTTATAAATGCACAATATCCATGACACTGTACATATGAAGCAGATTATTCCTCGGATGCAAAATCTACTTGACCTACCAGTCAGCAAATTTCATATCACTAAAACCCAATAAAAATTATGCAAAGAACAAATATTAAAGGGAAACTAGCTAGAGATTCATGTGTACATAAACATAACAATTAAAATTTAAACATATAAACAGGATGGAATAATTAATCCATGAGGCTCCCACCATTGTGCGGTCTACGGAGGTCATCTATATATCCGAACTTACCCCTTCTTTTGCCGAGAGTGTGTTCCTTATCTCAAAGCAAAACAACCATATCACTGCGTCGCATCTCAAAATCAACTAAATTTTAAATAAAAATTAAATTGAGGGGCAAGGATTTGTTTGGTACAATTTGATTATAAATTAAAGAATAATAGCAGCTCAATTGACTTTGGGTTCTCCTCCTACTCCTAATAGTAGACTAATCAAGATAGCATATATTGTGGAATATTCCCTATTAGAAACAGTAAAATCTCCCAAGATTCCAGAAATGAAGTTGGTATGAAAAGTAAGCATACAAAAACAGTAGACCAAGGAGCTTACACTTAATAATTATTTATTTCAGCTATGGACAAAGACACTATCTCCTCCACAACTGCAAAAGCAATTTTTTGATCCATAAAGTAGCAGAATAATTGAAACCCAAAATGACTACCAAATCTTCACCAATGCACAAATTTGGATACTCAAAACAAACAAAACTAGTAGATCTTTGGACAACAAACACTCAATTATTAACAATACAAGAACATAAGTATCTACAATCTGCATACACACACACAAACAACACTACAAGTACATGATTAGAACATTACAGGTAAATGATCAATTATCAAATACTAAAAAGAACGAATGGGGGATTATGGATCATATACCGAGCCAGACATTCAAGCTTGGGCTGCAAGAAGCTCTTCTTCTTCTTCGATGTCAAGGCATAGCCCACTACGAGCTTGTGAGGCTGAGGAAACCCAATACCGATCGAATTCGGATACGTATTGGAGCTCAGCTGGCAATCTTCAGCCTCCTTCTCTCTATCTTTACATCCGATTTCACCGTTCAACCTCACAAGTCCACGTGTCTCAAATCCCATGACAGACCAAAAATTAGCCCTAACCCACAAACACCCAATCCCAATTTGTTCTTACTATTCAAAAAAATTATGGCTTTTGATGCAAGATTCAAAACATCAAATCGAAAAAGAAATGGGTAACGTTCAAGATAGCGTCTTTGTTGAGATAGTATTGGGTTTGATTTGTGTTCCTTAAATCTATTTAAATGGGGGATTGGATTGGATTGGATTGGAGAAGAAAGTTGATGGGATTGATTGATTGATTGAATTTGGAGAATTGAGGAATGTGATTTTTGTGAAAGGAATGTCCAGTTTTGCAGAGCTTAGAGATAGATGGGATATGGAATTGGTTGAGAAGAATGAGTAAAATACTTGTTGAGTGAAAAGGTTGCAAATTTGCATATTGGAAGCTTCTCTACATTCTCCCCATTTTACCCCTAACCATTTTTTTTCTCTTTCAAATTTTAGAAGTATGTGTAGACTTGCCATTATGGGTCAATTCAAGCATATGGTGATACATTATTATCATTGTTATTTATGTAAATTTAGCATCCACTAATTTATGACTCTTATAATTGAGCTCAAAAAAAAAATATTACTCTTATGTTATTTTTGTCGTTCCTTCAATTTTAGGTTTATTTAAGTTTGAGTGAGTCAATTTCTTCAAACTATGTGGAATCTAATTAGTGACTTAAATCAAAATTGCGTAGTTTTGATATTAAAAAACTACTATTTGGAGGCATATTTTCATATAATGTACAATAATGTCAATAAAACTTTTCACATATTGAAGGTTAATTATGTGAATTTTGTGGAAAAACTATATGCTTTCCTTGGCTAGTGAAGCATCTAGGTTGGTTGGTCCAATTTCCACTTAACCAAAAATTCTTGACTGCCTTTCAGTTTCTGAAAACTACATGAACCAACTTCCAGCTAGCTCTAGGCTAGCCATCTTCTTTGTTTCCGGGTCAATCTGGGTTCGTCGGTCCATTCTAGCCGAAAATATATATGCAGGAAACAACATCTATTGATGGACCCATAGGAGACTAGAGATGCCAATATTTTCAACGATCTTGAAAACCTAGTAACTAAAGTTTATTCTCTCTCATTATTTCTAAGCCACCACACGTATGTACAGTTAGGTCACATGTTGTTTGTTCAAATATGGTTGGAGATAAAAAAAGTGACCTATATATGTTAGGCCGGAATTCGTTAGAGGTGGCAATTCGGAATTTAGACCGAATTCATAACATATTTGTTCTATTCAGATTGTTAGAAAGTAATTTAAATTCGATTCCAAAGGGGGTTCAAATCAAATTAGATTGGGCAAATTTAAAATTTTTAGTGTAAAATGAGCGAAGTTGTCTAATCTAATAAATTTGATTCGACAACGTTTCAATTCAAATGAATTTCAAGTGTGCACGAATTTGGATCCATATTGTTAGTTATATATACTCAATACGTGAATAATAATAATGCATGTTGCATCTTGCAAGAATCATATGCTTGCAATTAAAAATAAATAATCATAAACAAGGTGCTTTATTCCAAATAAATGATATCATTTGAAGGATTCTTGGTGTTCAGAATCAAACGCAAAATGAATAGTATAATATTTAATCATCTATTGCTCAAGAGCATATATCTTGCACTTTAAATTGTAAAACAAATGTCATGACATAACTAAATGAAATTTGTTATATATATGGTTTAAGTAGCACTCCATTCAACTATTTCATGAAATGTCAATTTGAGACTAACATTGCACGTTAGTGAAAAGAGACTAATAATCTTAACATAACAAATTATATTTATTGAGTTCGAATCTTTTTAAACATGAATTAGTTTCAAATTTTGCATCAACATGTTAATTAACCTTATTTATATAAAAAAAAAATCAAATTCAACCACACTAAAGGATTGCAAAACGTTTTCTAGGGAACCAGTAGTCTTATCCTCATAATAATTGGTTGTTGCAAGGCCACCAATGAAACCTAGAAGAAAAAACAAGGCTGAAAATGAATGGAAGAGGAAAGAAAACAAGAGTAAATGGCAAGATCCAATATTTTAGATTTCACATGAAAATAAAATCTAGCTCAGCCTCAGGGATTGGACCATTTCAATACAGTCCACACCACACCACACATGTGTTTGTGTCTGTCTGGGTTGGTTCTCATCGTAAGGAGCTCGGATCAAATATTTGGTTTTATGCGTTGACGTGGACTCAAAGAAGAAACAAGACTCGAGTTTTAAATTTTAATCAAATTTGAAGCAATGAGTGTGGGTAACACTATGAGGTCCAATATTTGGTTTTATAGTTGAAAATTAATAAATTATCTGATTTTGGCTAGCCAATTTGATAGCTCATTCTAAAAAATACACCTCATGATCAATTGGCATTAATGATCTAATAACATGCTACTAAATTGTAGTTGGAGGCCAACCACTTATTTATTAATTCGAAAACTTTCAGTTTACTTTATCTGTTTGGTTAAAATGCAACCACCAATCTAATAATCACTCCAAAAATTATTGACATATATTTCACAAAATCATTCAATAAAACCTTATATTTTCATCTTTTTTTCGAGATGTATATTAATGTTAAGCATTCCAAATATTTAAAAAAAATGCAATACTATGGTGGCGTTCGTTTTATGTAGTTCTTTAACTCTTAAAAAAAATAAGTAGGTTTAACTATTTTAAGGAAAAAGTACCCCAGGGGTCCCTGAAGTATCATGAGTGTTCCGTTGGGGTCCTCAAACTATGATTTGTTCCGCTGGGATCATACTTCACTGAATTTTGTTCCCGCGAAGGACATTCTGTTAACTCTCTAACGAAATTCGTCAAAACTAACTGGCAGTGTTAAGTTTAATTTGGAAAACTATTTAAAACATGTGATTTTACTAATTTACCCTTTAAATTTTTAAAAAATTTAATTTTAACCCTCTTCTACCTATCTCCCCCTCTCTCTCTCTACTGTAATCTCTCTCTCTCTACAGTTACGGAGACCCAAACCATTTTCTGTTTCTCAAGTGTTCATTGAAACCATTTGTCCCAATGAACCCACAATGCCACAACAACGATCCTCTCTCGCTCTCTTCAAATCCTAATTTCCATTTCCCATCGTTTCCTTGATCTCGTTTTTGCCATGATCGAGCTTTAGATTGTTTGTTCTTGTTTTGCGTTTGTTTTCGATGGAGGCTTTGAACGAGCTCAGCGGCCTGATCGGCTAGAAGCCGACACAATTCGCCAACAAGCTCGCCTGGATTTGCAACAAATGTCCCTCGCCGGAGACGCTCCTCTCCGGATCGTCTAGGGTTACTCGGTCCCAGCTCAATGTCGTGCTCTCGGCGGCTCGATTTTTCTCGAAATGCCCCGAATCCGCAGATCAATTGGTGGAATCTCTTCTCGAACAGTTTCTGTTGCCGGTGCAGAGGGCGAATGTTCCGATGAGTTCTGTAGCATCATCAGTGCAGAGCTCGCCTATGAATGGGAACCATCGTCAAGCCATTGGTGGTGCGAGTCCAATCTCTTCTGCCGGCGATGCAATGAGTGCGTCCTCAAGGGGGTCAGCTATGATGAGTGGGGGCAGCATTTTTTGGAAGAGTGGTATTGATCAGTTGGGTTTGAATCTCGGGCTTAATGATGCGGGTGGAGGTGCCAATGTGATTAAGCAATTAGTTGCTCACTTTGAGGAGGAGTCTGTGGAGATCTTGGAGAGGCAAGAAATTGCACTAAAACTGCTTGCTCATGTCTTGGATAAAGTCCAAATTGATGCCAGGTTGCTGGAGCATCTGAGACAGATTGCGAAAAGACAGCTCCAATTAATGTCTATTTTTCTTAAGGTATTGTTTTGGTAGTTTAATTTTGATTTTTGTTGTTTTTTATTTATTTTATATATATACGGGAATTTGCATTATCTGTTTGAAGATTTAAATGTGAACTTCTTGAAAAAGGCATGGTTTGATAGTTGGTTTATGGGCAGATTAGGAAACGGGATTGGAATGAACAAGGGGCACCTCTAAAAAGCAGAATTGTTGCAAAAATTTCAACCTACAAGGCTGCTGCAAAGTTGATGAGTAAGAGCCTTGCATCCCTTGATTCCGACGGGAAAACATCAAAGAGATTGGTGCTTGAGACTCTAGCACTATTAACTGATGCGGCTGAAGCATGTTTGCTCTCTGTGTGGCGCAAGTTGAGAATTTGCGAAGAGCTCTTTAGTTCTTTGCTTACTGGGGTTGCACAAGTTGCTGTTACTAGGGGAGGTCAGCCACTTCGAGTTTTGCTCATTCGCCTGAAACCCCTTGTGCTATCTGCGTGTGCACAGGTATATATATATATATATATATATGAGTGGAATTTTATTTTTTATTTCTCTTTCACTAGTACAGTGTTTTTTTTGTTAGTTTACATTTTGTATAATATTATCATAACAGGCAGATACTTGGGGCAGTAGCCAAGGAGCCATGTTTGAGAGTGTTCTGAGGACAAGTCGTGAGATAATTGAAGCTGGCTGGAGCAAGGATCGGGCTCCTGTTGACACATTTATCATGGGGTTA
>JAYMSZ010000842.1:0-16861 GCA_036897665.1 Pelargonium citronellum
TTGTGTTTGTTGGTGAGACTCTGAGGCTGGTCCAAAATTTAAAAAATAAAAATTTACATTTTTTTACACGTGTATACACTACAAATAAATTTAATTTTGTTGACGTATTAAATAAAAAAAATTAAATTTGTTAAGAGATGTTTATGGTGAGATGACACGTTCCATGTGAACGTCAAACTCAAACGCTACACTATATGCGGATTGATTCTTTTTAATCGATTGTTTTATTTTAAATTGTATTTTAGGAGTTATATTAGCTCTACAATTTGTTTCTACTATCTTGGTGGAGATTATAGTAGATCTTTTATTGTTGAAAGTTTTGTTTTTCGTTATGCTGACCTTTTCCATTATGATAGCTAGTGAGTTTTGAGTGTGTCAAATGATTTTAAAGAGAACAATTGTTAATTTCATTGGTTCTTTGTTGTCGTCAAAATTTTAATTAAGTATATAACAATTAGTCGTTCTAATGAATATTTGAAATTTTTAAATAATTTATTCATGTTGATGTATCTGATTGTATGTGTGGGATTTTTAGATGTGATTAAGCTTCGAATTAGATTAAATTAGTGGTCTAAAAAAGAGTTTTTAAAAGTATTTATTTGATCATTGCTATGATTATGTGAGAATTATATAAATTATTGTTAGTATCAATCAAATTAATTAGCTCATCCTATAAAAGATTACTTTACTAAATAAAAAGCATGATTCATCTTGAATGACTCAATCAACTATATCCATTTACAATTAATTTGACTGAAAATTAGTATAAATCCACACTTAGTTGGATAAAAAATGTTTAGTAGAAAATTGGTGAGGACTTTATACCAAACCGACTTATAGTTATGTTAGTTGGTCCAACTTGCATATAACATACTTTATATTAAAATAGAAAAAGTGGCAACATTTTTAGGATAATGTTTATTTACTTATTTCTAGTGGTGACTATGGACCAAATCAAGGTAATTTAATTTAAGATAATGTGGGGATGTAACCGACCAAATCAAGAGATGATAGTGATATAATTTTTTACCATATTTTTTTGAGTAACTTTTTGTAGTACTGGTGGGGGAATTTTTTTTTATTCATTTGAAATGATCAACTCATGAAATTAAATATTGGGATTGTTTCTTCTTTTGCACTTTTCCATATTTTATTGGTATTTTTATGGTATTTTGTTCTTTAGTTGATGTCATTAATATTTTACAAGCAACCAATACCTAATTTGGCAAAGTGTGACAATGTAGCAATAGATATGAAGTTTGGTTGATGGTACAATTCGTCCATTTATATTTACTGACTTTTAAAGCTGACGATTTGGATATCAAAGTGCAGCTACATAAATTTGATATGATTTTAACTTGATTAGAACTTTTGGATTAGATCGTTTGATCTTTTATGCCTAAACAGTGAAATCTAAAATTGCCACTCTAATTAGACTAATGTCTCCAATAAGGTTTGATTCCCAATCTATTTACCCACTTTTTGATGTGAAATGCCCATACATTGTAATTCAAGATAACCAGTTCATCACAAGAGTTTTTTTTTTTTTTTTTGGGTAAAAACTAGTCATTATTTACTTGTACAGTTTCAGATGATACATCAATCCATTATTATGTTTTATTGAAAGATAAACATTACAAAACCCTAACATTCAGTGAAAGAGTCAATGAACAATGAGTGAAACCTCAAGAAAATGATGAAAACAACAGAGGACATTGAAGGAAATGATGAGTAGTAAAGTTTAGCTCAAAACAAGTTTCTTCTCAAGAATCATGTCATCAGTGAAGAAATCAGCTTCTTTCCGGAACGTTCCTCTTCCGAAATCCAGATTGTACGAGTCTGTGAGGCCTTCCACGAGGTCAAACTCCGGTTTCCACCCGAGCACATGCTTCGCTTTGTCCACTGATGCGAAGAAATGCTGCATAAATTCACAAAACCATCAACATTTCCCGAGCAAAAACAGGTTCCTTAGTATAAAAATGCAATGCCCGCCAAATCATGAACCATATGAGTTAGCTAGAACTGCAAATTTACCTGATCGCGGAACGGGAATGCTTTCTTTTTGCCAAAGTCGAAGTCCTTGGGGTTATAGTGGACAATCTCAGGCTCGGGAAATCCACCAGCCTTGAAGAACAAGCACAGCGAGAAAGTTAAGCTATTAATAGCACCCGTCACATAACAGAGTTATAACACATGTCAGCAACTAATATGCTAGCAATTCTTGTTACCTTCGCACACGCCTTTGCCAACCCGTCAAAGGTGACATACTTATCTCCCGAGATGTTAAATACTTCCAAGCTGGCTTTTTCGTTCCCGAGAACCTTAACAAAAGCTGTCGCCAAATCCTGGAATCATATAGAACTCAACAATTAGAAAGGTACTCTTGCTTTGGAGCTAAATGTCGCGTAAAGTGCAAATTTACGTATTTAGGTGAAAATGTGGTACATGTAGCTGATCAATGCTATGACTTACCTTAACATGACCAAGTTGGGTGATTTGTATGCCTGAGTTGGGAACGGGAATTGGGCGACCAGCTTTCAACCTGTGGAAGAACCACTCTTCAACGGGGTTGTAGTTCAAGGGCCCGTAAATGTAGACGGGCCTAATTGAAGTCCAATTTACACCCTTCGAGTCGAGCATAGCTTCAGTCTCGAGCTTCCCCTTGTGCCTACTCTTTGGATCAACTGCATCGGTCTATACCGGAAAACAAGTTGAAAGGGAAGTAGAAAATAAGACAATGTTCTTTGAAGGTTAATTACTAATAACTAACCCGTAGTATTGCCCACAAACACGTTACAAATTGATAATATTTTCGACAACATTTAACTAATCTTAAGTTTAGTCACGCCATTTTGTTAGTAACTTTGTTATCAACTAAAGATAAAAAGATTATTTTACCCCTTATATACTCTCAAAAAATGGGAATAAGATCATGAAATTACCTCAAAATGTGGCATGAGATCAGATTTGAGATAAACACCAGCTGATGAGCAGTATATGTACCTGAGAATCGAAGAAAGATTGGTTTTTAGAATTCATTTGTTATTGAGAGGAAAGATACTATCATTCTCGTGACTTTTTATGTGACACGCCACCTGAGAAATTTGATGTCCAGAGCTGAAATAATAGGGAATGTTTCCGAATTCTATCATAAGGGACACCAAACAACTCACGAAGCCTCTTACATTTGGAGTCAAAACACATATTCCAACGGGTTAGTGAATCAGTTGAGTCTCAAAACTATTTTTCCGATAAAATCATGGATTACTATTTGATTTTCCATATGGACGGCCAGATATTCATAAGATATTCTATTCTAGATTTCAAATATTGTATTCCAAACAATTTTGACATGTTGATCATATGGTTTCAATGTTCAGCTACTGTCACAATAAGTCCATAACCAAATAAGAAACTAAATAAAATTTCATCGCAAATGACCACTTGGAACTCTTTGGGAATGATAGGAAGTAAACTACATAAACACTTGCAATGAAGTTTCGGAGCTTACTGATCTAGATTTGGTAGTGCATCAATTATGGGTTCCACTTCAGCTGCCTCTCGCCCTGAAAGTATCCAAAAAGACGTTAATTAATTGATGGCACAACATGAAAGGCGTGCACAGATAGGAATAAAGTATAGCGCACCATTTATGTCATAAACAACGTCGAATCCTTCAGCTGAAAGACTAGATTTCACGAAATCGAAATCCTTCCTGTCTCCTTTCAAATGCAAGATCTAGAACTCACAACAAATCGCAAAACTTAATCACTTGTCAACATTTCTCAAAGGAAGAATATAACAAAATGTGAAAAATTATAGTTCAAAAATATCATCATCCTGCTGGAGTTTTGAGGCCTATATATACCTTGGAAGAAAAATCAGCAAAATCTGAATCGGATTCACCAGGTAACTGTTGAGTAATGGGCGCTTTTCCTCTTGTGAACAAAGTCACCTATAATAATTGAAGTGAAAATTATTGAAGCAGAGCATATAAAGCACAAAAATGTTAAGATTATTTTTTTGAAAGATAACGTATTACCTGATGACCCTCTTTGACAAGAAGTCTAGACAAAAACACACCAATGAACCGGGTGCCTCCCATTATGAGAATCTTCTTAGCTGATGCTGTAATTTGTAATCCTCCTCTTGGTCGTGACACATTTCTCTTGTACTGTGATCAAATATGAGAAAGATGAAATCATTATCTTTAAGATGTTACATTGAGTTCTCTAGGGTACTTCCTATACAACTTCATTTACCTTTCAGCCCAAATGGCTACACTAGCATAAGGAACATGCATACCGATAGATGTTCAAAAGGGTTCTTATAAAACGAGTCAATCACACTTTTCTGCTTCTCTAATCTCTTAAGTACAACACAAAGCGAAAACCTTTTTCTACATGCTTTAATAAATTCCCAAGTGAGTGTTATCTAATTAGTGTAACATGGAAGTGTCATAAGCATCAAGATGCGACAATGACTTGTTATATGTTAACTAAGTCCAACAAAAAAGGCTAAGCTATAATAAGGTCTCTCCACCATGTGCTTGCATTTCATGTGGACATATTCAATCCTCTCCGTCTCTCCCTCGCGTGCAGTCTGGGAGGCAACACAGACAGACATGGGCCCAATGTCAAACCATCCTTGTACCACATTATCATATTGCAACCTAAAAGTTTGAGCTAGCTGATGAATGAGTAAGACCCAACTCGTATATCAAGAGGTCTCAAACTACAATCACTTGTAACATGGTAAGTTTCAACACTAAGGTCCGACAAACTTTACTTCAACCCCAAAATTTAAATTATTAGGTGGAGTGTCCAATTAAATGGTCTCACAACACACCTTGCACATGTACCAAAAAAGGAGGCAACACAAATGGGTCACTAGGCCAAAACCAAACCAGCTCTATACCATGACAGACTTTTAATCAACCCAAAAGCTTAAGTTATGAGTTGGATGGTCCAGCTAGCATATCAAGTTGTCTCCGACTCGACACTCTTCAGTTTGGGATACTTTAACAACTATCATCCAATCCCATGTACAGGACATCATATAAACATAACTCAACACACAATGTCTCTTCCCACTGAAGCAAGTTATCATCCAATCCCAAGTACAAGACGTCATACAAACATGAATCAAAACTCAATGTCTCTTGCCCACCAAGTTTGTGTCTATGCTAAATGCAATAGCGAATTCACAAAACACCCACTAAAACAAGTCATCATCTACAATCCAATAGAGCTTTTTTCACAAATGCCAATTTCAAGTTCTATAAAAATGGCATTTTTAAGCATATCTCAAACCCTAAACCAACATATAATAATTGAGAGGTCAAAGAGGGATAAGGAAAGAGAGTGGACCTGAACATGGTTGTGAAGCATCTTGGTGCCATTGAAGTCAGAGAAAGAGGAATGGAGAGAGGAAAGAGAAAGCTGCTTTGGCTGCTGCACCACCACCAACCTTGCCATGATGCTTCTCTATCTCTATCCTTCTTCTTTCTTGGAGTTGGTTTGGGGCTGAAATTTGAAGAAAACTTTTCTGAGCCCATCTCTACTTCTTTGGTTTTGTGTCTCATTGTGGCCAATAGAGGAGGATAAGACAGTGACCCACAAGACCTTACCTTGGTTTTATCATATCCTCAACCTCTCAAGTGCACCAACCATGGCCACATACAGTTTTGATGTGCAAATCATAATGGGCCTTTTTTGGGCTTTAATGAAGAAAATAAAAATAAAACTGAAACACTAACTTGGCAATAGTCTTGTTAGGTTAATCGTGTTATGTCGTGTCAATATTGAGTGTTCATAAAGGTGTCGTATTTGTGTCCAGTGTTTCTGTACGATTATTAAACGTGTCGTGTGGCTCGTATATCACACGGTCAATCTTCAGCGTGACACGAACTCGTCACACACGTGCAGATTTCCCGCTTTATCAGTAATAGTTAAGGAAATAGGGGTAAAATGGAAAATAAGTAAACATCTTATGGTAAAATGTAGAATTTTCTCAAATACAAGGGTTTATTTTACAAATATACTAAATTGGATACCAGATGCATAAAACTATAAAACATTTCCCTGAAATTTTCGAAAGATTTGCCAAGTAATGTTCATCAGCTAGCGATAGATTCACCACAAACATAACCCACAATTTGTTCTCTTCAATTTTCTGAATTTCTCTGACAATGGATCTCATCACGGTGAGTTGACTCGTTTCTCTCATTATGTTTCCTTCGAATTTTTCGGTTTCTTCGCTCGTAGATTTTGCATGTTTATACGCATTGTTGTGATTGATACGTTTGATTCGATTTTTGAACGTTTGAGAATTATCATCAGATCTGCATTTCGTAAATTTTGAGGTTACCCTTTGTTTGGATACTGAGAAAACTGTGGGAAAAGGACAATTACTCTTGTGAATTGTGATTTGGGTTTTACTGGGAAAATGCTCAATGAAAATGCTTTGTTTCTCTTGAATTGTTGGGTTAAATTTTGTTCAACTGTTGTGTTGGTATCAAACTATCAATGTTGCACGTACACGGGTACGGAATACATGACACGGATACTGCGACACAATTTTTATAATATCATACACTATAGATAATTTATAGTTTCTATACTAGTGGATATAGGTTACGTCAATTCATGCTCGTCTATGTGTTTTAAAGTGTCGAACTCATTCATTAGAAAAAAAATGGGGGATCTCAAGGTGTCTGACACGTTTGTTAAAAACAATATTAAAAAATTGGGGGACACTGATCCGAAGAGTGTCCGACGGGACATTGAGAAGATGAGATTGTCCGTGCATCATAGGCTGGCATCATTTTTTGTCCAAAATTTGTTATTTTGTCACATGGAAGAATCGGGGTTGGTTGAATGGATGCTGCACATTGTATTGGGCTGTCAAGGAACCGTGGCTTTTAAGATATTTTTTGATGGGGTTATGTTTGGTTGCTGAGAAAATGCAGAGGAAAGGGTGATATATCAAACATTTAGATAGGAAAGTCTTCATTACTGAAGACCCGCAAAAGCAAGCGGTTATGACCCTAATGAATTGGTTTGCTTAGTTTGGGAAAACAATTCTCCTTCCTATTGACAAGCTTGAGTCATGCCATGTTTAGAACTTTGAAGCATATATTCAATTTGAAGTTTGATTTTTGGGAACCTTCTTTGAGAATTCAAAAAGTAAATCTATGAGATTTTCTAGTCTTTTGTGGGTTATTGTTCAATAATTATTTTGCATTATAAACTGTTACTTGAAATATGTTGTGACTTTACTCTTGCTCACAGCCTCCAGCTGAAACTTACGGCAATCCAAAGACATGTTTCTTTCATGTTCTCTTCAAGGTCTGTTGTACCTGGTTTAGTTATTTTTAGATTTTTCTTTGAGATCCTTGCTTGCTTTACTATACTGTAGTGTGTGTGTTTTTTCTCCTGTTTTTGCAGGGTGCGGCATTGGTATTTTACATACTTTCGTCCCTCCTTTCCGATAACTTTGTCATTATTTTCGTGGTGACTGCTCTTCTTGCTGCTCTTGATTTTTGGGTTGTCAAGAATGTGAGTGGGCGTATTTTAGTTGGTTTGAGGTGGTGGAATGAGATAAATGATCTAGGCGAAAGTGTGTGGAAATTTGAATGCCTGGACCATGAGGTTAGTGCTTTCATTTATTAAAATTCTGGTATATCAAGCCATATTTTCCATTTACGAGATTATCATTTATCATTACTTGAATCTGATATGATGCGTGCATTGCCTTTGTCAGTCATTGGCTCGAATGAACAAGAAAGATGCATGGCTGTTTTGGTGGACTCTATACCTTACGGTAAGCAAACATGGGCTAATTTTAGCATGTAATATACACGTCATAATCTTAATCAAGGAAATACATGTTTATAGAAAGTATGTTGAAAACAGAGAATGCATGCATAGAGCACTTGTTTACAATTTTGAATCAAACAGAGTAATCACATTTTAAAATAGTGGAGGGAAATTAAGCGATTCTCACTTTTCTAACTTTTCACCCACTTCTTACAATTTTGAACCAAGCAAAGTATTCACATTCCAGGACTTGTTATTTTGCATTTTCCTTTTACTTTTCTATGCATCAAATGCCCTTGTCAACTTTCTCGTTGCCAAACAATACCTAAATGATATAAGTTCATTGTGTTAAATGCTGTATGAGGAATCTGGCGAAGAGTGTGAAGCACTTGAAATATTGGATCGGAAGATTGTGACAATATTTTTTAACAAATGAGAAGTTTTTGCGTAAGTGGTACTCCGGAACCTGTTTGGTTGAGTTGGCTATATACACTATTCTGTAGTATGTTGCATCTGTTTCTGATTATATGCATCTATCTATATCTTACATTGTCATATGTTCTATAGGCGGCTGCATGGGTTTTGCTTGGAATATTCTCTCTTATAAGGTTTGAAGCTGACTATCTCCTCGTCGTTGGAGTTTGTTTGACTCTCAGCCTTGCAAATATAGTTGGCTTCACCAAATGCCGCAAAGGTGAGTTATCTTTTCGTCTGGGTTCTCTTATATCCTATCAGAGTTCATGATTCTATATATGATTCAATGTTAAATAGGAGGGTCAAATTTAAGGAATCTAGCTAACTAATCTTAAGGAATCTGGTTGATATCTCATGCATAACTAACTTAGAGAAAGTGGACGCTCATTTTGAGACAGAGGAAGTAAAACATAGTCCCGTCTTAGATTGTTTTATTTGTTCATCTGTTTCATGTCTTATAGTACTCTTTATTCTTATGGCTACTCTCCATGTTTACTCTCTCCATCACCTACTCTCGATCTGTTCTTTCGAATTTGATTTTCTTGAAGAACAAAAACTAAATACACAGTGTTCTCGTCAGATGCCAAGAAGCAGATACAGCAATTCGCCTCCCAGACCATTGCAAATCGCTTCTCATCCACGTTACAAACTGCATTCAGCGTGGTTTGAGCCAGTGTCAAAGATGATAATAAATTAGAGCTACATTTTTGGACATGTAACTGTTGGTGGCTTGTAAATGATCACTCTTATCAGCCAGCATTGAAATGGTTTTTTTGTTCAATTTCTGAGAAGATGAGGATATATATAGATCAGATGTATACTGAAGTTGAGGAAATTTTTTATATGTACAAGAATATTTACTTGTTTTCTGATTGTAACTAGTTTTCTAACTCAGCGTTGTTCGGCTCCTCGAACAGATTGACTGATAAGAGAAAAAATAAATTCATTGGAGTGAGCACATTTCGATCACTTTCACACATTTTGAATGTCTTTTCCTGTGAAAATTTTCATTTCTCACTACAATTATCAGTTTCAGTTGTGATCAGGGAAATAAAGCAGGTGAACGGAGAAGTCGACAAACACGTCATCGAGAGTCACAAATCTAAATCGACAAAAAACTGTTGCAATTAATTAAAAAAGATTACAAAAGAAAATGCAGTAGTTAAAAATTCCATAAACTAAAATTACAATAAATTCTGATTAATTCAAAATTACATTAAAAAATTACAAAATATTATATTTAGATTTAAGAATGGAACACATATGACGATGAATGCGAAGTTGCTCCTCAGTCATGGAACTGGTATCCTTCATAAGAATTTCATAATCTTTTAAAAATGTATCATGCTGCAATATTTTAATAAACTCCTCCATGAGTGAGAGTTTTCTCTTTGATAATTCCACAATTTCCTTCAAAATGTCATTGAAATCATTTGAATTTCCCTTACTCACATTTGATTTTCCTTTTCTCTTTCTGGTCATTCCTGTTCTTTTATAACCTTTGTCGATGTTGATCCTCGTATCTGCATTGGATGCCGACGTGTTTGCTCTTGATTCATTGACCCTTGTCGTAGAGGACGAGGTTGCTTTCCATTTCGCTTTGTCTTTCACCATCATCCACACATGATTGTGAATAAAAGATTTCTTATGATGAGAACTATAAAGCTCGTGTGCCGATTGCATCACCTGATCATTAGACCACCCGCTATGATGTCCTACGGTTAGGTGATAGGCGATGTTGAAGTCATAGACCATTTTGCTTAACCATTCCCAACGTGACTTCTTTGCATGTTGTTGTCTTGACGGTCCAGATTTGCGATTGTCGATGATGTACTCAATGACTAGATTCCAAAAGAGCTCATCCTCCAAACTGTCTAATACGAGATAGTTTAATATAGTGAGCCAAGCGTTTGAAAGCATTTCGTCATCCTCAACGCTCTGTGTGTCATTTGTTTCATCGCATTCTTCTTCATTTGGAGAAATATTTTCAAACTCGTGGTGCGGGGAATTCGCCAAAACTTGAGAGTTTGCACTCGAGCATGTCGGTGTTACAACTTCTTGATCGGAACTCATTTTGGAGATGAAGAATTTGTAGGTGAGAAAAATAGAAATGGGTGAAAGAAGAATAGGATGTGTGCAGAAAATATGAAATCAAACACACATATAGTAAAATTTTACTTCGATAAAAATATTATTTGTTGGTAGAATACATGACCGTTGTGAAATTGACTTGAAACTGTAAAATTGCATGTCTCACAATTGGTCTTGAAAACGAAGAAAAGAAAGCTGCAAAATTTGCTTTGGAACTAGAATTTGACCGTTGCGTTTTTCATGTGCCAATGCCAACCATTGGTACAAAGCAACATTATCCCAAAATAGTTTGGATTTAAAGGTTACAATTCAGATTGCGGTTTGGATCGAGTTGAAAAGACTAAACTCGACTCTGACTCAAAAATATGAAACGCTGAAATGAGTTTAAAATTACACACAAAGTATACGAGTTGTTTGAACCGTTTCACAGTGTTATGAAAACATATGAACTAAATCTGATTTCATTTTATGCGATTTTTTGCGAGACACCCAATAGGAGTAGCTCCTGATATCTCGAAGAAAATTCAAAATGCTCAACAGTACAATATTAACTACTTATTTTTAATAGTTACTTTCAAAAAATATATTTTTTTAATAGTTGACCGGTATTGACTTTTGGAAGTTTAGAATTGAGGCCCATTAACGGCCCAATGGGCCAATACCAGTAGGCTTCAATCATTTTCTTCAACCTTTAAACAAAAAAAAAAAAGAATTTCATTTCTGTACAGAACAGAACACTACACACAGAGCTGAAGAACCAAAATTGCTTCAACGACACGAAAACACATTGATTTGCAGCAAAATCTGATCTTGCTGAGACCCAAATGTTGCAATGTATATTTCTTCTCTCAGATTCCGGGTAAGCCAATATACACCACTTTTCTTAAAATCACACACAAAATCCAAATCAATCCAATTTATGATCAGAATCTCAATTAGATCACATAAATCTTATCAATCCATCTTTGTTTGTGGGATTTGGATTCTACAGTGAGGTGATGCTGGAGAAGCAGCTCTCCGGGCATCGCGTGGATCGGTCCATATGTGAATGGTTCTGGGATCAAGCCACTTCTCAAGGCGATTCCTTTAAGGTAGATTGTTACTTCAAATCGTTTTTAGAATTTTGGGTTTTTGTTGGTTTTCAATTTTGTGATATGTCAAGTCATATTTTGTGTTCTTGTGCTTGTTTGTTTGTGTTTGTTTACACTTGCTTTCATGTTGTTAATTTTTTATAGCTATTACCGGTGATTGCTTCAACAACACATTACATTTTCCAAGTTGTGAGAGATGGGATCACATTTCTTGCTTGTACCCAAGTCGAAATGCCGCCCTTGATGGGCATCGAGGCAAGTGTTTTACGTTATTCTTAAATGTACGTTAAATGACATGCGTCAGACTACAACATGTTCACTGTTTATTTACAATATTAACATGTCAGCGCAAGTCATTTAGCAAGCACGTAAGGACGTGCACTCAAACATTCTCGTTTTTGTATTATGCTTGAATCGAACTTGAATTTGTGAACGTTCAACTGTATTATCTTTTAGTTTCTTTGCAGGGTAGCTGATGTCCTCTCGGATTACCTTGGAGGGTTGAATGAAGATCTAATAAAGGATAATTTTGTCATTGTATATGAGGTATGTGTTAACCATAGTTTCTGTTTCATTGTTGCATAAGGTTTGATTCAACAGAATTGCGAGTTTGTTTGTTGCAACTTGCAGCTCCTGGATGAGATGATAGACAATGGATTCCCCCTCACAACTGAGCCCAACATCCTCAGGCAGATGATAGCTCCACCAAGTATTGTTGACAAAGTCTTGAGTGTTGTGACCGGTAACAGTTCCAACTTGAGTGATACTCTTCCCGGCGCAACATCATCTTGCGTTCCCTGGAGATCGCCAGATATAAAATACGCTACTAATGAAGTTTATGTTGAGCTTGTTGAGGAAATGGATGCCATTATAAACAGGTATTTAGTTGGGCATAAATGGTATATATATGTGTGTGTGCGTGTGTCCGTGTGCATGCGTTGATTCAGTTCTTGTTGCATTTGCTGCTCAGGGATGGTGTGCTAGTAAAATGTGAGGTTCATGGTGAGGTAAAAGTGAATTCACATCTCTCTGGTCTTCCAGACTTGACTCTATCATTTGCAAACCCTCATATTCTGAATGATGTGAGGTTCCATCCTTGTGTTCGGTTTCGACCATGGGAGTCCCAACAGATTCTTTCATTTGTGCCTCCTGATGGATTGTTTAACCTCATGAGTTACAGGTATGTGATTTTCTGTTTACAGCATCATCTATGAGTTACACTCAACACGGCGTAGTTCCAAGTAAACAATGTTAACTTAAAACCGAAAAAGTCCTCGTCTTCTTCAGACGACAAAGATACCTCTGTTTTTCAACAAAACTCACTTTTCTCCACCAAAACCACATTTTAGCAGTATTGTTTCAATCTTATCCATATCATTTTATATATGATTTTTGTTCATCGTCACAGGGTTAAAAAACTGAAGAATACACCAATTTATGTAAAGCCACAGATGATTTCAGACCATGGAACATGTCGTATCAGTGTGCTGGTCGGAATGCGAATTGATCCGGGAAAGATTTTGGACTCAGTAGCTATCCGATTTCAATTGCCTTCTTGTGTTCCATCAGCTGATTTAACTTCAAACCATGGAACTGTGAACATCCTATCCAACAAGGTACTAATGTGTTGTTGCCTCAAGACCTCTAGATATGAGTAACACATGCAAAACAAGCTTGCTTGTTCTAATCTTTGGCAGCTCATGCTTCAACACATGACACGACACGAACAACGTTACAAAATAAGCGGATATGGGCTTTGTAATTGTGTTGTGTTCGTTGAAGTACCCAACACGTTTAATTATCATGCCACTATCGTGTTGAGCCTAAAAAAACACACGACACGCCAACACGCTCAATGTGCACAGTTGGGGTAATAATAATATATTTACCCCCAACCCCTAGCTAGTCTTATTGTTTATATGATTTTTGTATGTTAGTTAACAAAGTAATATTGAATAGGTTAAATTTGTGATATTCGATCGTGTTAAACTGTGTCGTGTAGAACATGTTAGGTCAAGTTGTGCTAATCGTGTTGTGTCATGTCAACCCGGCTCATTTAGATAATATGAACCAGGAAACACTACCCATGATCAACAACTTCATTATTTGTTTTTGACATGTTTCTCCAGAGTTGCTTATGGACAATCGGGAGAATCCCGCAGGACAAAGCTCCTCTAATGTCTGGAACCTTAGTGCTCGAGACAGGATTGAAGCAACTTCACGTATTTCCCACTTTTCAAGCGGATTTTAGGATTATGAGTGTTGCCCTCTCTGGCCTGCAAATACAAAAACTGGATCTAAACAATCTACCTCACCGTCCTTACAAAGGTTATCGCGCCGTCACAAGAGCCGGCGAGTTTGAAATCAGGTCATGATATTAACATTTGCATTTAAGTGAATTTTCAATTCGTTATGGAGTTTTGTTAGCTATAGTTTTCTATGTTATTCAGATCGTCCAGGCTTAGATTCTAGCGAGAATAGTGGCCGATTCAGCTACTTAGACACGATTTATGTTTTGAATCTCGAGCTTATGCAAACAATACGAGGTTTCAGCACGTATCGTTCAACCTTTTGTCTATTGATATCATGATTTAGCATAATCACTAATAGTATCTCACATTTCTAGCACATATTTCTGAGAACAGTTGAAGAAAATGTATTGATCCAATATCATAATAGTATATGCCAAAAAATAAACCCTATGACAGTGAGAGCAAAAAAATTACTGCTAGAAATGGGAGATAACATACCGGGAAAATTAAATGGCCGTTATGGCATCTGAACTAATCAGACCAACACTTTGCTCACTCTGAAGGAGTCCATAACTTGGCGAAGATCATATTCTTCTTCTACGAATACATTTTCCGGTGTTTGTAGTCTCAACTCGTATAACTGATTGTTTTCAACTCCAAGAACTGAAAGGTACCGTCTGTTCCACTCCAAGCGAGCTACTCGGTCGTTTGGCATGACAGCAAGTTCGTTGTTGTTGGCAAACGACTTTATGTTAACCTAAAGGATCAAATTCCAAATCAATAGTCAACAGAGTGTCTACAGATAAACAATCTATACACACCAAAAGTGCCGAAAATAACTGCTATTGTTTGTGGGACGCGTTTAGACAATATGTTCCCGGTACGTGCAATATATGTTACGTAGAGCTGGCAAGTTGTGTATCTCGTTTTGGTTTTGAAGGTTAACAGTGTGTTATATGACCTAACACGAACATGTTTATTTTGTGTCATGTCAAATGTTGAGACACAAATTGCCGGTTCTAATTTTTTGTCATGTACTCATATACAACAAGTAACTTACCTCAACTTGGTAATACATTCTTCCATCATCAGCAACTCTGGAAGACGTAGAGAGAACGCTTGATTCGCGTTTAACCCCAATTCGAGTAGACATGAACTCTGTCAAGTACTGCTTAAGCACTTTCTTCCCAGCTTCCTCTGGCGGCCCCAAATCTTCAACACTCTTGTACTTGGAGGAAGAAGGCGAAGATATCTCGACGGAGATGTTTTCATCAAGAACATACGGATCCCTAAAGAATATGTCGGCCCCAGCACCCCGGACTTGAATCCAGTTCGAAGGGTACTTGAATGAATAGCCATCAAAACTATCTATGTATTCTCTGAGTCCAACAGATGGTTCAGCAAATGCAGTCTCGTGCAAAGCAATGGGCGATAATATATAAGTTGACAAGAACAAGGCCATTGCTTTCCTCCTCGGAACTGCAAAAGCTTTAGTCTGATTATATATAGAAATTGTACATTGTGAGAAACCATTACAGCTTTCTTTAATTTTATAGAATGTACACAAGATATGCAAAACGTGAACAAAACAAACGACAGGTTTGCTATCTAATAACTTTGGTTTTGAATTACCGTCCAATCACACGATCATATAAATCGACCCTTCACACAAAACATCCATCTTAATAGCCTTCACAGATCTCAAATCGCTTTTGACACAATTGAACCTAAATGCTGCTTGATGTAACAAGGAAGATCAAACCTTACCAACTATCAACCAACCTAGCACGCTACCAAGGAAATAACATAATGAATTCAACTAACTTGAACTATATGAAAGAAAGCCAATTCTACATATCCTTACAGTTACAAGAACGCACATAAATACCACACCCAGCCCTTGTGCATCCTCTACTAGCAAGCCGATTTTCTAAACTATTTACTCATAACAAATGGAATCAGAGTCTGCCTCGCCTCCCTAACAAAATGCTCACTTGAATAAGAGGCCCCAACCAGGAGAGAACCATTGCCACCATAGCTAACTCAAATGAGAGGACCCAACCAGGTGAAAGATATCACCACCATAGACAAACAACCGCCCCAAGAAAAGGTAGGAATGGCTTGGGAAGGGAGTACCTACCATATGCTAACTTGACAAGGGCATCGGAGACGTGTCACTTGAAAATGAGGATCCAACCTAAGATGGTATAACATGACGAAGACACTAAAGGATGTGTAACTTGAAAATGATGCTCAGCTACAAAATGACACGCTAGCTTGACAAGGGCGTGGTGAGGGAAGGGATTAGCCACCTACTATACTAACTTGATGAAATCGTCAAGTCTTGAAAGAGGTGGGGCATGTTTCATCCAAAAGTGAACGTCTCACATTGAAATATGATAAGGTTACGAGTCACTCGGTAATGCATTACACAGAAAGAGTTGAGTTTCTACCACGAGTTTTTCACATCTTAAAGGTTAACATGCAGACCTTTTTCCTTCTACATGTGGACCACTACATATCACACGCCCATATCAAAACTTGCTCTATTACCACGTTGAATTTTAACAACGGGCTACACACGAAGGTTTGTGTTTACTCTACTAAAATATCAACCTCATAACTAGCTTCCTCAATGTGGGACCTTTTCGTTGCCATTTTATCAGCTACATTTCACTAGCAAGCAGTGTTTTACGAGGTGGGTTCTAACCAAATCCAAACCATATGGCTCATAGCAATGTATACACACAATCTTATGGGTGCAAAATTTGAACAAAAATTATCAACATTGCAACACAACAAATGGGATAATTCTTAAATAAAACAAACAGGCAACTAAATACCCAATTACCCAGTTGAGCCTATGAGCCTGTTCATCTAATTATCACTTCAAAAAAATGATTACACAAAATAAAAATCAAAACTTTACATTCCTATTGCTTTGCTCTATATGACAATTTATTCACAAGAAACAAAGCTGAGCAATTAAGGAGTGGGAAGTGAAATTACCGAAAGGTCTCTGAGAAGAAGAGAGTGGCGGCGGGTGGAATCGGGCGAGTTCGGCGGAAGAGACCGAGTAGGAGTGAGCGGCGGGAGCGAGTTGAGGACGGTGGCGATTTGCAGAGAAGCCATC
>JAYMSZ010000843.1:0-16856 GCA_036897665.1 Pelargonium citronellum
TTAGGTTGATACGACTCAACTCGACACGATTAGCTTATATGGGTCATTGTTGACCCGATTATCTATTTAAATAACCTTGAATTAGGGTTTTTTTCCTTAAAATTACAAGTATACCCTTAAAAGGGTTTGATAACACGATAAGGACCCGTTTAATTAAACGGATCAAATGACACGATAAAGACTCGTTTAATTAAACGGGTTACGCGGGTTCAACACGAACCCGACACGATTATTAAACAAGTTGAAAAATTAGACACGAACACGACACAAACTCCTTTAAGCTGAACCCAAACCTGTTTAACTTCGTGTCGTGTTTGTGTCGTGTCACGGGTTATGACCCAAATTGCCAGCCCTAAATATTGTTGTATTATTATGAATTATTTTTGTATGGATTTTACTGTATTTACACTAATCAAATCAACCAAATAATTTATCCATTTGTTTCCTTATTATTTACTCAGAATTCTACACTACTGATCATGCAGATCATGCTTGTGTTTTCTTAGCCTTAGGTAATGCCGGAAGTTAAGATTAATGCGATGAAACACTATGTTTGTGAGACATTTTTTTTCCTCATAACATTAGATTATTTTATGATGTACGTACACTTTTATCTTCTCAACCTATCGTGTTCAATATTTATACGACACTTTTAACATTTTTTGAATAAGTGTTGAACATTTAATTTTACATTTCCTCTTATTTTTTAATAATTTGTGCATACATGTATCTTGACACTTTTGTATCTCAATCATTTTATAAAAATGAATTAATCAGACGTGCCTTGCATTCTAAAACACATTAACGAACATAATTTTATGTAACTTATATGCACTAATAATAACAAATACTCTCGTCGTCCTAAGATGAACACTCTTGTTTCCAAAAATTAAGAAAAACTTAGTTAAATATTGTATATTCTCTTTTATCCTCGTACGCTCTTTTAATTTAAAACATTTTTTTCATTGTCTTATAATTTTGTGTCCGCCGAATAAATAATCTGAATATGTCATTGACAATTCATGCATAATCAAGTCTCGGTTGATATACTGCTTATAAAAAATTATTCATAACTGATTTTTTTAGAAAAACAACGGGTGAAACACGACACTCATTTTAGGTAAGACGGAAGGAACATCATTCATTACTATTGAACGTACTCTCTATATAATTATACAAAAATTGCATGTCATTATATATGTCCCGTGCCCATGTCTACGCAACACAGGGGTTATATAAAGAAGAGCACATCCAAGAAAACAAAAACACAATTCAACACTTCATCGACTTCCTTCCAAAAATGTCGTCCAAAATGAGTGCCTCTTCGAAGTGCACCACTATGACTTTTGTTCTGGTCACCCTAATCATCGCCATTGCGCCACCGAACACAGCTCTCCGCCGCCACAAAACACCACCGGAGCCGCCACTAAACTCATCAACCACCACTCTTCAACCACCTTCGCACCCAAAACCCGTATCCGAACCATATGCTCTCGAAGAAGACACCACTCTCGACCCATCTTCGCATCCGAAACCAGTATCCGAACCATATGCTCTCGAGGAAGAAGACCCGCCGCAACTGGGGACGGACATGGATTACCACATCTACATCTCCAACCAATTCCAACCCGAAAGCAACGTCATTCTCAAGACTCACTGCGAGTCCACCGCGGCCGGCGGCGCAATGGACGAGGAACCGCTGCCGGCCGGCGGGGCCCATCCGTGGGGCCTTTCGGGGGGGACCTGCGGGGGGGTTTGGTCAGTGGGACTTTCCGAGGGGAACTGCGATGGTGTTTTGCTCTCTCCGGTGGTCTGGGGGTCACCGATCTTTTGATGCGTATGTGGATGCGGATTTGAAGTTGCCGTATAATAATCAAAACGATACTTGCACGAGTTCGAGTTGTTTGTGGGCTGCGACTGAGGATGGGATTTATTTGTATGATCAGGACAGAGACCAGTTTATGTTCAAGTGCAAGTGGGACAACTGAAATTGTAGCTAAATTGATGATCAATAAAGCAGAGTGATAACAAACCATAGTCGGGGAAGTGGATTCTACTGAAGTCACAGGCTCGATACTCGGTTGTTACGCTCGTTTATAATAAAAAAAAAACAATTTTGTGATTTTGATTATGAGATGCAATATATAGAGTTTGTTTGTCACCCATCATGTTAGTTACAGCAATAAAGATCTAGTTTTGTAAATTATGATTTTTTTTTTTGTTTTTCTGAGTAACTTTCATGCTTTCTTGTGTAGGGAGCACCTCATCAACAAATCTTAAACTTTTATCTCTCTTTGTTTTCTATATTTTGAGTAACTTTCATGTTAGTGGCACCTTAAATTTTTCTCTTCTTGAACATGTACAGCTTTAATGCTAGTAACAAATCTAAAATTTCAAGTTTAGATTTTGGTGTAGAGTAGGATTAAGAGTTCATATATAGCAACAAACTTTACAAACTTTCACATTGATTTGATTTACAAACTTTAGATTGATGGGAGTGTTAAGATGCAACAATTATTAGTTTGGTTGGATTATGGGAAGTGCATGGTAGTGAAATTATGAAATATATTGTCATTAAGTTTATTTTGCATAAATACCAACTCTGAATTTATATAGATATCAATTGGGTCCTTGATGGTCCGGCAAATATTGGGTGTCAAATTTGATTATGTTATATGCCTCATGCAATATTTGAACAAAATGATGTGCCATTAAATGATGAGAGATGACATATTTATTATTTTGTTGATAATTTTCTTTAATTTTTTATTAATTTTTTTTATACAGACAGGTGCCGAAATCCTATCTTGCGACGGCCTAAAGACTATATATACAAGGAATCAATAGTGTTCAGGAAAGAGACAATGCATCTTAACTCTAGCCTAGGGCTTTTGACACCTGACTGTACCAAAGTGGTCTCTTACACCACCACCACCAAGGATGTGTTGAGTGTGAATTGATCCTGAGACCTCATCTCACTCACACAGTTGGAATAACCAACTGCGCCACCTTTAGCGGTTGATAATTTTCTTTAATTAAAATGCGTCGAATATACAGTATGTTTTATAAACCATATACTTCAATTAAATTCGTAGAATGAGAGTGATATCGTATATGTCGCACCACTATTCAATTAAACTTGACGTTGAACTACATTATAATAAGAAAAACAATTTGTCACGAACATTGACATATCACTTTATTCAAAATATAAATTATTGTTTTGAACACCATATATAGATTATGAAGACTATTATAATATCAATTTTGGTTCTTTAATCGGTGTAATTATATCCAGGTGAGTGAGCTATACATAGCTTTAATTAGTGTGTTGTGTTTCCGACAAATTAACCAATAAAATGAGATCTTGTAGATTGAATTGGTTGTGTTATTTATGTATTCAATGAATCATCATTCTAATAGAAACTACCAACTTTACTGGTTTAAGTTATTTTATGTGTTTTTGCATTATAGTAATAATAATTTGAATTTAAATTCGTTAGGAATGGACATTAATCATCTTATTATTATACATTATTTATTTTATTTTTTTGAAATCATTATCATACATTCTTAAGGAAAAGCATCCAGACAAGTATAACAATTTACAGTGACAAAGTAAAACTCTGAATTTTATTCAACTTTATTGTGCCACCCATATTCATATATTTCTTTTTGTTGTTATGCAACAGATGATTCCTCCATAATCATTTAGTTTTAATTTTGCCATTCGTACTTGCGGAAAAACTGTGAGGTTTCCGGGCGGAACAAATATACTCCATCCTCTTTGGCTGCCCATATGCACCCCTCCCTGCTGCAAGTCCCGTCTTCGGACATCACACTTTCCCCGACATATGCTTCGAAAGCAAGCAAACCTCCGGGCCATTGCAAGCTACAAACCACGTGTTCAGTTTCGCTAGAATAGTTCCATTGGGAACTTCGACCCAACGGGATGGATTGATCACTCAAATCGCCGTCCGTGGACTGACAATGAGCATTAAGTACAACATTGCTTTCAGGTTCGAATCTGTTGGCAATGTAGAGATGGTACTCCACGTATTGATCCACAAAAGCAAATGTGTCTATTGGAGGGTGTACGGGAAACGACTGGTATGACGGTGGTTCAGGGTGCACAGGAGTACCCCATAGTTTTGCTCGATACGGAGGTGGGATCAATAGATCCGAGTCTTCTGACGATGGTGGTTCAGGATGTACAGGAGTCAATAACCGATCCCGACATACAGCTGTGTTTGGAAACACAACCGCAATCACCAGGGCGACCAAAAGAAAGGACATGTTGGATTTGAGACAAACATTCATTCAAAAACCTATGGTTGAAAGTACATTTCTTCATTTGATGCATCATCTGCTCTTTAAATAGCTCCAAAAATTTAAGTTTTTGGTAACATACCTGCACGTCACAAAAATGTGTCACGCAGATTGTGTATGGTGCATTTGATCAGGTTGGTCTCAATATCTGTTATTGCGTGTCTGGCTAAGAGTACACAAGCATGACCTGCATGAGTAGTTCAAAATCTATATAGAAAAATAATTGCTTGATTAACTCCTAGATATCAAAAATATTTTGTTTTTACAACACAATGGATACAGGAATAGTTCTTTTCCTCAAAATTAGTTTTTTAATTCATACAATAATAGAAACCGAGTAGAAGTACATCCGGCAATATGCCTAAAATCGCCAGGGTCGGAACCATCCAACGTCCCCTTCAGCTCACAAGTTCAATGTAGTAACACTCTAGCAGTAGTTGAACCACATACATTCCGACCAGTTCTGAAAACAAATAAACTTAACAGCTTGTATTGCCCCGATTTGCTAGCTAAACAAAACAGGTCAAAGAAAAGGAAACAACCCATCAATGAAAACCGCTGAATTTTGACAAAATATACAGAAATGAACAAAGAATTACATACCCAGAGATGCTAATATCAGCATATTTTAAGCTTCTTTCCTTGTTATCCTGTCACAACCAAGGTATGTTTGTAAGAAACCAGTCTCAAGATATATAATGCAGTGAGAAAGATTCAATCATGCACAGTGCAGCTTCGCTAATTGGAGTACCAGTCCTAGTTACAGCCCACATTTCACAACCCAACAATACATATTAACTGCAATATAACTTCCAAGAAAATTAATTGCTTTAGTTTGATCGATTTGCACTGCCAATCATTTTTTTTGTTTAGGAAAAACAACACTTAAGACCTATTTGAGAAAAGCAAACGCATTCTTCCAAAAAAAAAAATCATTTTAAATATTTTGCGAAACTAAGACAACTTTCTAAAAGTTTACAAGCCACGTCCATAACTAGAATATAGACTGAGATTTTTTGTGAACAAAAAAAAAACAATGAAGCTAATGATGACCGGAATCGTGTGATGGGTACTACTATTAGTCTACTACTACCACATTCTCACCTGAAGCAACTGATTCCCAAGGCTGTTGTAATTTCATGAATGACCGACGTGGCAAAGTGCATATAGAGAGTCACTGAATTCAGAAATAAGAGAGTTGTGAGGCACATAGCTGAAACAAGACCTAGTATATTACAAACTGAGATAATCATGTAACGCTTCCTATAAACTAAATTAATTCTTCAACCAAAGAAATAGAACGGCAAAATGAAAATTATTTCAGCCAGACAGAGTACACAGGTACAGCAAGAGTGATTGGCAAATTGCTTCTAATAGTCGTGCGGAAATGATGAAATTACTTCCATTTCCAAAAATGAAGTCCACAAGATGAGTGTAGACAGTAGGAAGTTAGAAAATGTAGATTAGGAAGGCATTCGGAATAAGCAAATTAATCACACATGCAAATACACACATTAAAGTAATGCAATAGTCATATACCTGTGAACACACAGTAGCCAAGAACAACCCAGATCTCATCAACTAAAGGAACTCTGCAACAGGAAGTGAACATGGATTCATATGATGAAAAGGTCTATTAGTGTTTAGAATAGATAAAATAACTGCAGCAACATACCCGTCATTCAGTCTGGCAGTGAGTGCATTAGCAATAGCAAATGGTAAATACAATAGCGACTACACAAAATAATACATAAAAGTAAGCAACTGAGTTTTCACCAGAAATAAACTGTTATGTAACACATATTACATTCTGTAAAAATTAAATAACAAATATACGACATAGAAGTGTTAAAAGTTAAAATTATCAGGAGGGCAAACATTATAAACGGTGTGTTTTCCTCTTGAAAGAATGGAAGTAGGGAACCTCATCTAATGAATGGGATAGTGGACACACTTCATTATTGAAAGAAAACTAGAATTGCGCTTGCAGCACATACTTCTTAATACAGTAATGCATTTCTCCAAAATAGAGGAAACTAGCAACCCTTCTAATTATTTGTGTTGGGTACAGGATGGACCTGTGGGGTAAGAGACAAGAACAGATTATAATACCGAGCACAAAACACAGCATGAACCGAGCACAAGAGGAGAATTTTGTGTAGCATCAATTTGGATACATGTTCCAAGCAATTAGCAGGACACGGCATCTTCATTCATATGATGCTAGTCAGCCTATATAGCTTGCAACACTATACTAAAAGCAGATAGCGTAAATGGCCTAAACATGCTACTCAAAAGATTGAAAATTCGTCTAGGAGAGATTTAAACTGAACCAAGTGGAGGCATCTAGAATATATCATCTATAAATAAACCAATTTGAATCACATATCACGAAGACAAGTCAAATTCAAGTTATCAAATTTATACAGTCCGGTTTTAATATGGAAAACACCACATTTATGTAACTTCAATATAGAAACTATTTTTCCATACCACCTAATCCACTTGCTAATGGGAAATGCAGTCAACATGTTGACTAATTGATATTATTGATCAAGTTGTAGAAACCTAAGTTGTACAAGTATATCCTAGAACTCCAGTAGATGATAGTGTCATTTCCAACCCTCAACACAAACTGCCTCCTCAAGTGGTTCATGACAAGACATTTCTTGCCCCAAAATGATAAGGTCAACCAAGAAATCAACATAGGCATAAGCTCTTCAACTTAGTTTTGAAGGTCTATTGGCAATTCTGGAAACTCAAAGAAATCATGAAAAAGAGCATAACACTACTAAAAATTAAAATAACCATAAACAATGAACTGAAATAGATATAAAGGTAAAATGATGTTTCAATATTAGTGAGTATAAGAATGAACATACCATACACATGTTAGTTTTCAATCCCTTAGGTTCATCACATAAGTGAGCCAAAATCATCCTTCCCTGTCAAAACATGCTCACATCAGTAGCAATGAGAGATTTAATAGTCAACCACCTTCCGCCGACAAAACAGTATAATATATTGCAGTGCAAAAGTAACTATGATGTGAGAATAAAAGAAACCTGAACCTAAAAAACAAACATCATATACACCATAACAATAGGAGATGAGCTACCCTGTGGATATTAAATAGGCACACATATGTGTGCATGCTCACCAATTGCAAATGAGGCAAATATTCACTGAATGTAAGATTTGAGAAAGCTTCTTCAATTAGCCCCCACATCAATAGTATTTTCCTAAATTTTCCACTTAACTTTAATCCATGATTAAGATACGAGTTGGAATAGTTACATACTACTCAAATTGGATATTAATGCAAAGTTATTTTCTTTGTCTAAAAAGTAAAAACAACACAACTGAAGAAAGTGGTGATAGAAAAAATCTCACATTGGAAAAATATGAAAGGAATATGCTACATACAAGGGTGGAAGCCAAACCCCACTAACAATGTTGACATTTTAGTATGGGAAACTCAAGTCCTTATATTTAACCCAATATCAAATATTGTAATTTAACATCTATCAAAGCCTGGTTGACTTGGGTTTGTTGTGGGCACGTGCCCCAATCAAGTAAACTCATCCTGTTCAAGCCCACACAGAAAAGAAAGATATCTACACATGAAGAGAGTGCTGATTTAAAAGGCTCCCGATTGTGCACATGTCAAGCCTAACGAAAAATGAAAATGTTAGGCTCGCACGTGAAGGGGAGAGTTGAAAGTGGTGATGAAACAAAGCCCTACATGAATAAAATATGAAAAAAAGGGTGATATAAAGGTGCAAATAAAACCCTACTAGTAAGATCGACATTTTAGTAGGGGAAAACCAAGCCTTATGTGTAGCCAAAAATCAAATTAATTGAAATTTAACAACAATATAAATTAGCTTCCAATTATCAGTTTAATAACAAAAGGAACCTATCAACTATCATTCCAGAGAGGATAACACACAGCATGTAGACACAAGAACCAGTTTCAAACTTTTAAATTTTCCTTCTTAGCCCAATGCTGCAAAGAAAGTAAATGTTCCCTAACCACACCCCTTCCCTTGAAATAACAACTAATTCATCATGAAAGGTTATTATTCCATTCTGTAAACCAAACTACTTAACACAATCATAAACTGCAACAGTAAGAGATTTTGCAGTTCTGTTGTCATGTATATCTTACCACAAGGAACCCAAATGCAAGTCCAGTTCCAATTACAACTAAATGTATATAATTCCCCATTAGATCAGATGGAGACAAATAATCCCTGCATAGTTAAAGAAATCCCATGTGAGATTAATATGCATATTAGAAGTACGAAGAAAAAAATAACAGTGTAGCTTCGAACATACCACACTAGCACTCCTCCCATGAGAACACCGAAAGGGTAAAGCTGACAAGAAATAATGACAAAGCATACATCATTCAAAAGATGGAATTAATAATTAAGAAGCAAGTAGTTATAGATTATAGGAATACCATTGCTAGTGCTGATAGCATACTGCCTTTCTTTGCCTTGACAACTTTGTAAACATTAATAATGCTGCGGGAAAAAAATAATTTTGAGTTCATAGAAGAGAGCCTCTTGGATAATAATGGCTTTATGTAAAATATGCGCACAACAGATCTAATATGAAATGCATTATTTGCAAAAACAAAAAAAAAACTGATATACATTCTAGAAGACCTTCCTTTGCTAACAATTTCGGCATAAATGAAAAATATAAATATTAAATACTACACATAGAACCAAAAACACCAGTGACTGCAATCCCAACAACCCTCTAAAGTCTAAACATATATGCATAATTGTAATCCCAACAACCCCTCCTCACCTTCACTCTCTTCACACAGCACTTTAATCCATCAAATTCAGTAGTAGGGGTAAAAAAACTCAGATTGAATACAGAAACTTACTTGAACGTGACTGTTGGGATAACAGCAAAAGCTATCATGAAAAACAGCACAGCATTGAATGTTTGGATTTCTGTGTAAAAAAAAAGGTGAAACAAGTATCTCAAATTTTAGGCAATAACGACTTTTCTTATTGAAGTAGTGAGCAAGGGCTACAGATGCAAATATTTAATAAATAAAAAAGTTAAAAAAATTATGGGAAAAGGTACAATAAAAACCAATTGTATGGGGTTTCTTCCTCCTATGTTGTTTTAACCTATCTTTAAGTAATTGAATCATTAGGACACAAAGACTAATCACAAAACAACAATTCTACAAATAGAGTTAGCAACTGGTCTCAAATACATATAGTATGGTTCTTTCACCTTTAAAACACAAATTTCATACTTTTTTCTCTTTCAATGTGATGTGTATAAAGTTTATTAGCTATACTACTAACAAACTTACCAGCGAGAAAAGGAACCCAATTCAAAAAGGGGAAAGACTTTCCAAGGAGCTGAGCCCACCACTCGGCACCTTAAAAACAAAGGAACTTGCTTTTCAATCAAATTAAAATTAGAAAATAGAAATCAACAGACAAGTTTATGCAAGGTGCAGAAAAGTATTTCAGGGTAACAGGATCTTAGTTACCAACGATAGCTGTAAAGAAATGGGTCATATATATCAGCATCAGACCCTCTGTAGGACCATTAACTACCGGTAAAATAAGGGTGTTGGTGAAGAAGCTGCATGAGAGGAAGCAAATGTTAATGTTGCCTATAAGGTACCAGTTTTCATATAATATAATGTGCAGTAAAGTAATGAAATGAGAACTTACTCCCAGAAAATACAATAAAATAAAATAAACAAGCCCAAACATTAGTTCACATGGACAAGGCACTGACCAAAAATAGTCATTAAAAAGATATAAAAGAAGGTTCACGTTTCCAGAGTTGAAGAGCAAGCATGCACTTCTCAAATCATTCTAATTATAATTTCTCAAGGAAGATCAAGACATGGAATGTATGAAGAATTTACCATATATTCTTGGAATTTAAATATAGCATTCAAGATTCAAAAAGCAGTTGTTGCTTCTCAATTTAAATAAAATATGGATCATTGGAATTCGAATCACTCACTGTTCCCATGTTGCACTGTAGAATGGAACAGCCGAAATTACCCAGAACCAGAACGTACTTCTTCCGCACATGGCAGTGCTTCCAAAAGCCAATGTTTCAAACTGAATATTATCATAAACAAATTATGAAGCTATAAGCAATCGCATTTGTGAAGTCTACGAAGACAATCAAAGAGAAACTACATACAGCACAAGCAAGAGCATCACATCCTGCATTTATCACAAATAGCAACGGGTATACACAATCAGTATTGAGCAATAATACCATACACTTAACATTATTGACAGTATATTATAAGAAATCACCATGGTCAAAAAGCTCTCCCAAAGGACTAGAGGAATTTGTTCGCCGTGCTTGCTTCCCATCAACAGCATCAAAGGTCTAGAACATAAGAAGGATTAAGAATAAAATCCAATTATAAAAATAATAATTCCAACATGCACAATCTTAAATGAAATTATTTATGAACAAGAAACAAGAAGGGAAATAAAACTAATTACCAGGTTATGCAATTAAAATAAAGAAAATGAGAAAAGCAAAAATGCCAGAAATGAGAAATCATTAATAAAAGTATCGAAGAATCCTATAACTCCACTCTTTGCAATATTTAGAATCAAACCTGATATAAAAATAAGAGTAATCCATGGGCAAAGTGAACCCATCTTGGTGGAGGAGAATCCAAGTGAGGTGAGTATATCTGAAACACATGAATAACCAGAATTCAAAGGTAGGTACATCTAAAAACAATAGAATAGACTGAAAAGGAGCAGGCATATAGGGTAGAGACAATATAGTATTGGGGGAAATTCTTAGACAAAACCAATGTATGAGAGGAAGATTTATTTACTCAAAAAAATTATTGTGGCTTACCATTTGATATCGAATATAGAAGTGTGTAGCTTCCTAACAAAACAATATTTGTTTTCTGTATCTTGTGTGAAGCTAGAAAATGAATGGTCAACTTGGATTGAATTTAGCCATTTAGGGTAGGGACATTATAGTATCAGGGAAAATTGATAGATAAAACCAGTGTGTCAAAGGAACAGTTATTTACCCAATTATATTATTGTGGGTTACTATTTGATATCGAATGTACAAATGCATAGCTTCCCAACAAAAAAATATTTGCTTTCTGTAGTAGAAAGGAAAATTGAATAGACAGCTTGGATTTCATAGAGGGTAAAGAAAAGGTTGGCAGCTCCCTTCAATTATTTGAAATTCCATATAGAAAGGGAAGGAAACCTTATACTTACTCCATCCTACAATGCCTATCCTAATTGAGTTTTAGCAAACATAAACAATAATTTTATTTTGTGGTTAAATTCTCTTATGCCCTATCGTTACAAACTCAAAGTTATTATAACTAGCCAATTTAAAGGTTGGCCATAATTTAACTCAATCGATGTCAACTTTTCGACACATCGGGAATCACTTATCAAATACTTCAAAATCCAAACGTCCATAGTTTCTAAAATAACCTTTCAGATTAGGTGAGCAAAACAAATGAATTCTAGAGAACGAAAGCAAAGAAAATTTAACTCACATAACCAAGCAGTGCAGATGTGACTAGGAACATGAATCCCATAAGTGTGATCTGGGGAAAAAGAATGATAATTCATTTGAGAACAAACCAGAAAAATCATTCCACCTCTTGAGTAACGCGCCAATTAAAGAAAACATAAGAAATGAGTGAGTTATCTTACCCCATTAGGCCTAGAAATAATCCAGATATCCAAATAGATAGGAGTATATGTTCCCACAAGAACAACAAAATAACAAAGAGATAATGTTAGCAATTATCGGTAAAAGAATAATTAGTTGCACTGCAGACATTATAAACCAAAATTAACTAATAGTGACCAGCTGGGACATTTTAGGAGAGAAGGAAAAAAAAACTAATCATTCTTTATATTTGAAATCAGACAGTTGCCAAAGGTACCCTGGACTTCCTAAATAAACTGAATGAACATGAAAGTCTAGCAACTTAATTTTAATAAAACAGGCACACGTAGTTTAGAAAAGAAACCACTCACGGCATCCAGAGGGGGAAGAAATTAACGCATCGGCCCCAAAAGGGTTGCAACACATATTTTGCAACATAAGAGTGATCCACGCCGCTATATTTGTACTTATGCAGGGCGGCTACACCATGTGTCCCAATATACCCCATTTCTCAAAGTTAAGATTCTTTCTTAAAACCAGTTACCTTCTAGTACAATCTGCAAAAACAAAAGTTCATAGTAAATTCAGTAGATACAATTAACTTAAGCTCTTAGGTCATACCAGTATTGTCAACACCAACAAACAAAACACTAAGAGCTCAAGTATCACAAGTTGAAGCAAAAAGCACACATTTAAATGGACAAAAACTGATCTCTTCATGATAACGATGAAAAGGAGTAACCAAAACTGGTTCAAAAATCCATAAAACTTCACTTAAACATGAAAAACTAAACTGGATCATGATAGAATATAACTCACAAAAACATCCAAATCAGAAGCATATCATCACAGCAACACTTGCAGAAAACCATGTGGTTGACAAAGCTAACAAACAGATTCATCAACTTACAATTCCATATCTTAAACTATCAGTTCATCAGTAAAATTAAGCAAAAAAATCAGATTCAAAAACCGAGATATGGACATAGATTTGCAGGCATTAGGGCACGAAACTAAGAGAAACTGAATCGCAAGAGAAGTGAATACTTGGAGTAGTTTCCAACGGTTGGATCGCCGGAGAGAGGCGGCGCCGGCAAATGCAGTGGAGGAGGCGCGGAGGTGCTCTGTGGAGTGGGCTTGTAGTACTGTGGAGCAATGTATCGAGAAGGAATCGCTGTGAGAATAAGCTTGAGGACATCGGTGGAAAATTTTGGAATTGGGAAGGGCATTTCTGGCAAAGCGCACACGCGTGAGATCACGTGCTCCTCTTCGTTGTCTGTTCGGTTTGTAAAAAAAATTATCTAGAAAATGGGTATCAACGGCTTTATGATTACTTTTTTCTTTTTTAAGTGGGAATCTAATTCTTGCCAGATGCTTTTATTTTATGTTCATCACTTTCTTTCACGTTTTTTGTCCATAGAAGATTTTTTTATTGTTTTATAATTTCTTTGTTGATTCGGAAGATAACATCTACAAGTTAAAATGGTGGGTTTGCATTACTATGGGTAAAGGAGGAAACTTTTGCTCCTCTTTCTACTAGAAGCTTAAGCAAGTTCAAATTTTTCTTAATTTATTACTTATTAGGGCATTTGACTCTTTCTGGGTCTTTTTGTTTTCATGAATTGAATCATGAGGTGTTGAAGAAACAGTTGACCAAAGTTGAATTTTTGATACCTTTTTGTTTAGTTTATAGTGTATCAGTTAAAGCTTGTAGCTTTGCATTTAATGTCAGCTGTTGAGTACTAAAAGAAGTTGCTTTGACTTCAAATTTTTGTTTTGGCTTGTGATGTTGCAGATGCTGGGTTATGGTTGGGCTGGAATTCTTAGGAGGTACCTGGTTGATCCTGTAGAAATGTGGTGGCCAGCAAACCTTGCTCAGGTTTCTCTATTTAGGTATGTCTTCTTCTTCTGATCTTAAAAGATTGTGAAATTGAGATTTGAAATATTGGGTTTGGTTTAATTTTCTGTTGTTTTTGTAGAACCAGCTGTGACCATTTTAGGCTGATGCTCTAACTTAAAATGATTGATCTGTGTTGAGTTCATAAAGTTGTGAGAACAAAATCAAATCTTTTTCCAACACAAAAGAGAAGGCAATTGGGTTTTGTTTTGTGTTTCTTTTTCTTCAGTTTCCTTGGCAAACCCATGGAGGCCAAAAGTTCACTTTTGTTTTTTAATGTTTAGGAACACTTTGAGTCAAATTCTGTTTGTGAAAATGTTTGTTTACTAAAAAACATTTAGAGAAATGAATGCTCATTTTGGTACCCAGCTGAACTTTATGGGTTTGGATAGAAGAGTTGTATAGCATGAGAATATATGGTAAAACCAGAATATTTATGGAGAAAGTAGCTACTGTTCTTGTGTCATGAACAAAGTTTATGCTCCTTGGTTGGCAGTGCAACTCTCTTCTATTCCTTTTGACTTGAATTGATAGTTCTCTTTGAGGACATGAAGCACAAGGCTAAAGAGTATAATATGCTTTACGTAAGTGGAAGATGAACAAGTTCTTAATTTGTTATTGGTTGTAGTGAAGAATTTGCCAATTTTACTCCCTGCAAGAACATGGAGAAAGCTAACTTCAAAAAGTAGAATATGCTAAAAGACTTGAAGATGAGCATATAAGCAATTATTTGGATGACGTGTTTTGATTTGTATCTTGTTTCCATTGAAATTATTCTAATGGCATCAATGACTTTGTTGATGCAGAGCTCTCCACGAAAAGGAGTCCAAAACAAAAGGTCTCACACGGATGCAATTTTTCCTGATCTTCTTCGCGGCGAGCTTCTTCTATTATGCACTCCCCGGTTACCTATTCCCTATGTTAACATTTTTCTCCTGGGTGTGCTTGGCTTGGCCACGCAGCATTACAGCTCAGCAAATCGGATCAGGTGGGAATGGACTAGGTATTGGCGCCTTCACTCTTGATTGGGCTGGAATTTCAGCTTATCATGGCAGTCCACTGGTCGCACCTTGGTCTTCCATTGTCAATGTTGGCGTTGGCTTCATCATGTTCATCTACATTATCGTCCCATTGTGTTACTGGAAGTTCAACACTTTCGATGCTAGGAAATTCCCCATGTTTTCGAAGGATCTCTTCACTGCCAATGGGACCATATATGATACTGCCAGTATCCTGACCCCGGACTTTGATCTTAATGTTGCTGCTTATAATAGTTACGGAAAGCTCTACCTAAGCCCTCTCTTTGCCCTCTCAATTGGTTCCGGGTTTGCAAGATTTACAGCAACCCTTACTCATGTGGCCCTCTTCCACGGCAGGTATTAGGTTACATAAAGTTTTGCCATTCTAATATGAGATGGTTTGTGTTAATTCTTTTCCGGTTATGCAGTGACATTTGGAGGCAGAGCAAATCTGCAATGAAGAATGCAAAACTGGACATCCACGCAAAATTGATGAGAAGTTACAAACAAGTGCCGGAATGGTGGTTCCTTGCAATTTTGGTTGGAAGCATTGTCATGTCCCTCTTAATGGCTTTTATCTGGCCGCATGATGTGCAGCTTCCATGGTGGGGGATGCTCTTTGCGTTTTTCTTGGCTTTCATTGTTACTCTCCCAATCGGAGTCATTCAAGCAACTACCAACCAGGTACTAAGCCCTTTCTTTTTTCGGTTTTTGGATCTTGTAATGGTTAATAACACTGCAATTTTCTTGTGACTAACTTGCAGCAACCTGGCTACGACATTATAGCACAATTCATATTTGGTTACATGATGCCCGGAAAACCCATTGCAAACTTGATGTTCAAGATTTATGGGCGTATCAGCACGGTCCATGCTTTGTCTTTCCTATCCGACCTTAAACTTGGGCACTACATGAAAATTCCACCCCGATGCATGTATACTGCTCAGGTCGGTCTGTGCAACGATTCTAATCAGTCATTTCTCCATGTCATTGGTGATTAACTATCATTTTGTTGTTCAACAGCTTGTAGGTACTCTAGTTGCCGGGACAGTGAACCTCGCTGTTGCGTGGTGGATGTTGGAAAGCATTGAGAACATTTGTGATGTTGATGCTCTCCCACCTGATAGCCCCTGGACTTGCCCCAAGTTTCAGGTGACATTTGATGCTTCTGTCATTTGGGGCTTGATCGGACCAAAGCGGTTGTTCGGGCCAGGAGGGATGTACCGGAACTTGGTATGGCTGTTCCTCGTGGGAGCTTTCTTGCCGGTTCCCGTTTGGGTACTCAGCAAAATGTACCCAGAAAAGAAATGGATTGCTCTGATAAACATTCCTGTCATATCTTACGGGTTCGCCGGTATGCCACCTGCAACTCCAACCAACATAGCAAGCTGGCTCATCACCGGAACCATCTTTAACTACTTCGTGTTCAGATACCGAAAGGGCTGGTGGCAGAGATACAACTATGTCCTCTCGGCAGGTTTGGACGCAGGGGCAGCTTTCATGGGAGTCCTTCTGTTCTTTGCTCTGCAGAACCAGGACATTACTTTGGCATGGTGGGGCACAGGTGGTAAAGGGCACGACCACTGCCCTCTCGCCACCTGTCCAACGGCGCCTGGTATTAAGGTCAAAGGATGCCCAGTTTTCTGATATGCATATACCTTAGCTAGCTCTGGACAAGGTTGGGTATTGAAGTTTGATAAAGGAATTGTTGGCTTCTCATTTTTGTGCATGATGATGCATGTTTACTGTTTCACTGAAAGTGAATGACATGATCACCCATTTATTTGGCTGCTCTGATCAATAAAAAAAAACTCATGCATCCACTGTCATGGTCCCATTCAGCTAGCCCTCCATCTTTTATTTTTGCCATGCCTCAACTTCAACTCCTTTGTGCAAACATAGCAATGTCAGTAAATAAGCAAACCAAG
>JAYMSZ010000844.1:0-16853 GCA_036897665.1 Pelargonium citronellum
AAACCTCCCCCCCCCCACCTTGGGCCCACCCACCTCCCTAATTTCCCCCCGCCATACCTTTTGTCTCTTCTTCAGTGTATGCAACACCCACCAAATCACGGTATGATATTAGAGACATAGAGTGGCAAGATGCACACACTTGTTGGTAAACTTGGTGGCCACGACGAATCCTGCTCATGCCAAATAGATATCGAGCAATTAAGATAACCATCCATAACAGTTGCACACTTTGATTCAAACATAAAATACAACAATGCTCTAATTAAAAGGTTTTAGGCTAAGTTGGTTCTCACACAACAGACAAAGGACGAATATGAGGGCTATATTTTCAATCTTTCAGGAATGAAGCAAGGATGTCATGATAATTCCATTCCGGCGCTTGGTTATAATTGAAATTTATCAAAGAAATGTAACGATAGAATTTCATTCATATCCAGAAATAACATCCATACACTGGAAAATCATTCTGATTCCGCTCCAGCTATTTATTGGCATGGCAAACAAAGAGATTTGCCACTTCATTGAAATGATGGTTCCATTTCTATGTTTGAGTTTAGAAAACCATGTCTATAGTAAGATTCAAGTTAAAGAAAAAGGGTAAGAAGGCCAAAATGATACATATGGGGCTGAGATTGCAGGAAAGATTTAAGGGTTCCCTCTGACTTTTTTTTTTTTTTTAAAAATGAGGGTTCCCTCTGACTTGACTGAATGCTATGATCATAAAAATGAAAAAAAAAAAATCATTTTCAGCATTTCGCAAATGAATAAAAAGCTGAATTAAGCATAACAAAAAGGAATATAAAAGAAATATTTTGAAACTCACGAAGCATGATCATATGAACTGAGAATGCCTTCGTGAGGCCAAGGATAGTTTGGACACTCCAAGCCATGTTCAGCCTCATCAGCAGATGCTACTGTTGCGAAGCTTAGAAGTCCAGTGACTCCTGCTCCAAGAAGTGCAAATGCTCTTAGGGACCTCGCACCAGCAGAATCATCGCCATGAAATTTCTTGGACACGAGAGATGAGAGAACTGGAGAAGCCTATACAACAGTAGAGAGCAATTATAACTGAAATACATGGTAGATTATGTCTTTGATCACATTCCTGAAAACTAAATATCAATGAGAAAAAAAAAATGGAATTTTTACCGAAGAGTAGGATTGAAGCTTCCTCCTTAGAAGCCGGTACATTACTCCTCCTCCAGCCATTTAAGTCGCTTTCTCTACCAATCATTTAACCATAATAAACAGCTGTCATAAATTTGGCAATCTACAACACACTAAATTCTAATTTTGTCATTTGTTAATTCGAATTATCTTTCTAAGAACCGTTTCAAAGAGCATCTCTTAATTACATCAGTAAAACATAGAGAAAATATCAAATATAAAATGCACACGATTTACAGTTTGCTTTTCTCACATTCTCATCCAATAAAAATCAACCTAACTCATCACAAGCACAAACCTCACAAGAATAAAATGAACCAACACTCAATCAGCTACATCAACATCACAGATACCTATTCGGCGCTTTGATTAAAGAAGAGAGATATACATATACATATACATACACATACAAATTCACAGACAAATATATAAGAAAACCCTAAGATTGGGAATAGAGCAGATCGGAGAAGATGAAGAGAAAGTGGAAAAGCAGCAGGGAAGAGCGAAGAGACTAACCTGAGGATACGATTAGGGTTTGAGATCGATCGGAGACGGAGACAGCGAGCTCGGACCGAGACACAGATCCTAACCGAAGAAAATAACAACTTTCCAGAGAAAATGGGCAAGAGCTGTTGCCTGCGGTGCGCCCTATATCTCTCTCTACAGTACAACCACGAGATTTTGTATGGGCTTTTTGTGCAAGCCCATTAAGTTGGCCCAATAGGCCCATATATCATTCCCTCCATAAACAATTACTACTATATAAATTGGTGTGCAAGCGAAAACCAGAGGAGTTAACGGAAACCATCGGCGCCCAACTCTTTGTTACGCGTTCGCGAACTCTCATTGCTCTGTTACTTTAAAAATGGCTTCTCTTTCTCTCTCGTTTCATGATTTTGGATCAAAATGGCCAGATCTGTTCGTAAACACTCCTGGGCTATCAAAATTGTCCTTCTCTTAGCATTTGCCGGTCTTTTTCTTGCGATTCTCGTCCTCGATTTCTCGTGGGCTTCATCGTTTTCTTCAACTTCTTCTTATTTGTCTCTCGCCCTCGGAATCGGAAAATATGGGGTTGCTGCAGAAACCAATGATTCAGCAGAGGTTAGTGTTGATTGATGTTCCTGTCTTGCTTATCTAAATCAACAAAATGCTCTTTTATTGCTCGTTTTAAAGTTGGATTAGATGTTGCTATCTTTTTCACCAATGCATTTTGGCTTGAGTTTTAGAGCTGAATTGGGTTTTGATGTTGAAATGGAGGGTTTGTTTTAATTGGAGGATGGAAATGAAAGTACTGAATTTTGTATAGTTGATTAAATGGAAGTAAAATACACCCACACACCAAATTTAGTAATGTTATTATCATTGACTTTACTGCTTATTGTAGAGAGTAGGAGCAAAGAATTCGAAGGAACATGGTCCAGTAAGGTTCTTGTCTGCGACTTATGCAGATTTACCTGCACCGGAATTGGAATGGGAGGCAATGCCGCCAGCACCAGTGCCTCGTCTCGATGGAGCAGCAATACAGATTAAGAATCTTTTGTTCGTGTTTGCTGGATATGGCACTCTTGACTACGTGAGGATCTAATCTAGCTCAGATTTATAGCTTGCTCAGTTTTAATGTTATGAATTTGGCGTCAGGATTTGTTCAATTTCGAAACAAAATGATGTTTCTTGTTTATGCCCTTTGTTCACATCTTTCAGGTGCATTCTCATGTTGATGTATACAACTTTTCTGACAATACATGGGCAGAGAGGTTTGATATGCCAAAAGAGATGGCACATTCACATTTAGGGATGGCAACGGATGGGAGATACATATATGTGGTCTCTGGACAATATGGTCCCCAATGCAGAGGGCCTACCGCTAAGACGTTTGTGCTGGACACTGAGACAAAGAAATGGTCGAGCATGCCTCCATTACCAGCTCCAAGGTATGTGACATGACCAGATTATTTATGGGTCATAGTACTTTATCATACAAATACTTGAAGCATTTTTTAAAAAATGAGGTTCCTTGGTATATGTTGTTTGCAGACAATATTGTCTTAATTGATGAGAGTAGAATAGAGTTAAATGCCTAAGCGGATAGATGGTTTGCTTGTTGTAATTTTTGTTGCCCCCCGACACAAGTAGAAAGTCTTATCCCAAGCATAACCCTCTCATTCCATAGTTTTGTCTAACTGAGTTTATTGTGAATCGCCCACATGGTTGGCACCTATTTTATGGGTGTTGCATGGTTTCCACCTTGGAACAAAGGCTTTAATACAAGATTTTTCAGGTATGCTCCAGCTACCCAACTATGGAGAGGCAGACTCCATGTGATGGGTGGCAGCAAGGAAAATCGCCACACGCCTGGATTGGAGCATTGGAGCATAGCAGTGAAGAATGGAAAAGTATTGGAGAAAGAGTGGCGGACTGAAATACCCATCCCCCGCGGAGGACCCCATAGGTATGTGGGTAATGTGTTGTCTCATATATGTATCTGTTGGTTATTGTTTTGGACGATATGCGGGGAAGAATAATATTATTCGTCACCGGCTGCATTATGAATATCTTCCCTTTTATTTTCTAATAAGAATCTCCATCTTTTGACAGGGCTTGTGTTGTGTTTCATGATCGGCTTTATGTTATTGGTGGTCAAGAGGGTGATTTTATGGCCAAGCCTGGGTCACCGAATTTCAAGTGCTCTCGCAGGCATGAGGTATGGGGACTAGCAATCTTGATTAGTTTCTGTTCTAGTAAGGCTGTTCATTTTGATCGTAGATGATTGTTGATAGAGTTAGATCTTGTGCAGCTATGAATTTGTGATTATGTAGCTACTTAATTTCAGATTGTAGTGAACATTTTTCATGATTGCAGGTAGTTTATGGTGATGTTTATATGCTAGATAAAGAAATGAAGTGGAAAACGCTGCCACCTATGCCAAAACCCAACTCCCACATAGAATTCTCCTGGGTTATTGTCAACAATTCCATTATCATCACTGGAGGTACAACAGAAAAGCACCCAGTGAACAGAAGGATGATCCTGGTTGGAGAAGTCTTCCAGTTTAATCTAGACTCAGAGGTATTAATTCATTTTCAACACTCCAGATAAAGGAACGTGCATTGTCAGTTATATTCTTCTTGGCTTTCTATTTTCGTTTGTGCGTGCGGGTATAGCAAACTGAAAATAACGTGACCAAAACCTCTGACCAACTATTTGGGTTAGTAGCCACCAACATGAAGCATTACATCCATTTCTTCATTTCAGAAAGATGGCATAATGTAATGCTTTCTCTTGGGCATATTCTCTCATCGACTGCCAAATTCTTTTCAGCATTCCTTTTGTTCGTTGAAGTCATCACTTCTAATGACATTATAACTCCTCCGCTGATGCAATTTCCTCTCATTATTGGCATCATCGTTAGGAATCTTATGATATAAACAAAAACACTATTGTTTGCTTATGGGATTTCTTGTCATTCCAATCAGTGAAGCGTCTTATTTCAGATGAATGAACATTTATGTTTTCATTGTTAACTACAGAAATGGACGGTGATTGGGAAGCTTCCCTACCGCGTGAAAACCACCATTGCTGGTTTCTGGGATGGGTGGTTGTATTTTACATCTGGACAAAGGGACAGAGGACCAGATAATCCACAGCCGCAAAAGGTCATTGGAGATACTTGGAGAACAAAACTAGCTTTGTCATCTTAACCTACCTAGTTTTGTTAACATTGTCCCATTTTTGTTATTGAGATTTAATTTTTTACTTCAGGTCAGTGTTAAAATTTATATATTGACACAGGTTTCATCCTTAATTAGATGATTATACAATATTTAAGTTCATTTAACATTGTAATATAATATTTATTATTAATTGTTGAGTCTGATATTTTTTATTGAGATTGTAGCTCATCTCTTCAGACGTATCAAATATTAGATAGAGAGCCTTAATTTTAGCTTAGAATGGCCGTTGCTAAGCAGCAAGCACCATCATTATAAGAGTTTTACACTCCTACAAATGGTACACAAAATTCGTTTTCACAAATACACCATTTATGTTTAAATACTTTATATTTGCCTTTTACGCATTTGTTCCTAATTCTTACTTCCACAAGAATTTGTGATTTTATTACATTAATTTAATAAATCTTTAACACTTATAATAGTTTGTTTGTCACAACGGTATCTTTATATATCTGTTCAATTCTCGTTTTATATATCTTATCAATCAAAAATAATAATAAAATGATACTAAGAAAAAGGTACAGGGAGAGTGGACATGTCCATAGTCATTTTTTTTTGTATCTTTACAAGAAAATCCTATGCATAATGCACGTAATCAGTACAGCCACGCAAATAGGCGAGAAAAAGAGAGAATATTATAAAATTGAAAGAAGTAGCGAGTAAGATGAGCAGGAGGGAGGGATTGGGGATGGAGTAGAATTTACACTAATGGTTCTAGTTCTACTACTAGCCAGAATACAACCGCCAGAGCCAACAAAATGAGCAAAGCTCCCCATTTTTAATCTGTCTGCACGCAGCTAATGATGCGTGCCTAAGTTGCTCCATATAAAACACAAACACACCAAACCTGTGAAACAAAAATACATATGAATGAATTTAAAGACATGGATGACTAAACCTGCCAAGCAAATTCACAATTAGCCTTCACCAATATGGAACCCAAATGAGAAAGAATAGAGGTCAAATTCATGATTTTAATTTAAAAATTCACAATATAAATGGTTAGAAGAGAAACAACTCATCGGCCCCCACCATATCACATCACATAACAAGTAATTTTTACAATGCACAAGGCTCCCCCCATTTGTGAGGGTCATTTATGTATGCAGCTTAGGGGCTGATTCCTTTATTTGAACTCGTGACCTCAACATCTCGAGGTTCACCCTCCCAAGAGACTTTTGACAGAATTTAACTTCACTTCTAAGATTCACTGTTTTCAACAGTTTAGTTTTAGCCATATGTGGATGCCTATGATCAATTAAATACTCATAATCTAGTAGCTTCTTTATCAAAACCCAGCATATAAATGAACAAAGGGAAGTAACGGTGATGTTTACAGAATCTGACTTACCTGGCCATTTGAAAAGACTTGATCCAAGTACTGTAAAGAAGTTTCAGTGTTGCATGATCACAAAGGGGATAAGAACTTTCTGCAACAAGTTACAATGCCAATGAAAAGAATAAATATAGAGACAATGGACAAGAAGATCTGAAAATGCACAAAACTGCATACTTGTGCAGAGAGGGGGGGAGAAGGGAGATGCCTTTCATTTCAACAGCGGTGCATAAGGGGCTGGGCAGGGAGATAGAGTGTGATCCGGTAACTGATTTATAAAATCATTTGTTGCCTGCAAACATGCATTTAGTATCTTCTTTTCCAACCTAACTAGCTGTGTCGCAACTCGCTTCTTGGGGTTCAATTTATTATCTGCCAACTAATGAATAAGAACATCATTAAAAACAAAGCAAGCAATAAGTTAGGATCTAAAAAACCACTAGTTTGAAGAGCTGGCATTACCAAAAACTCATCTTCACTCAGGGTAGTTGGATAGCCAGCTAGCCGTGTCTTGAAATAATCGGCAAGTTGATCTAAAACAGCTCTTTCCATACATGGACTCATCTATAACATCCATAAAATGTCACCATAAGAACTTTTAAATTTTAAACCAAAGAAGAAAGATAAATTCTACCAATATAATAGTACTTGAACTACATATTTGTGTCATGTTGAAGATTTGCAACAGAAAGTGGTTGCTCTAAAACAATCACAATGCATCAAATCCTTGCCTTATGCAGTCACATTCATAAGGTAAAAGAAGTATTTGGATTTCTACAATTTAGATAACTACATAGCTAGAACATGAAGAATTTTGCTAGTTTAAGTGTGTGATCATCTATGAACTTTCCTATATGCATAAATTTCTCTAGAAATGATCATTAAGCTAATTCAGTGCTAATGAAGCTTCTAGTCATTGGATATTGTATAAAGGTCTTGAAATGGCTCTGAGACCATATTAGGCCAAACCATCAATAAGAATATTGTTATGTTCATATAGTCGTTCTTAAACTTCCAAAGAACTTTACAGATTGGTTCCTTATTTAATTGTCAAAACATCAAACTTGTACTGATTATTTTCCTTTCTTTGGGTCATTCTTACCCTCACAGTATCCAATACTCGCCCATAAATCAAAGTTGAATAAGAACTTACTGGACAAATAGGACCTTGAGACGAAAGAACAGATTGCAATTCTGAAGGCTCTGAAACATATCCCAGTCGCAAATAAGGAAGCATGTCTGAGACAACTTCTTTTTCTTTCCCAGCATTCACCTGAAAAGCAGATCTATATTATACAATTCACTATATACAACTATATAGTACCCTTCATTAAAAGAGTTCTTGTTCATACATGAAAAACTTGTACTGATAATTTTCCATTTCTTTGAGCAACCATTCTTTTGTCCTGATATTGAGGATCCTCAGTATTCAAAGCAGCCTGGAAGGTATACGACATCAGGAAACTAAATACAGCTGAATATAAAAGTAAAATTCCCAATAATCACAAGAGAACATCTTTTACCTGCACCACTATACGATCATAAGGATTATCTTCATCAACAAAACCATAGTTTAGAAGCAATTTTGAATTAGGTTGTGGACCACACCTGCAAAAATAATACCAACTTGAATTCTACAATGGAAGTAACCAATGAACATCAATGAAAGAGACAAGGCTGAGTTAACAATAAGGGTTTAAAGAAGAAAATTTGAAAATTTGAAATTGAGGCCAGTAACATGATTCCAATACAGAAAATATTATACCAGACAACTATGGGTTCCCCAGCTTTATATGGGCGATCAACCACTAGCTGAACAGCACCCTCAACAGCAGTTAACATTGCCTTACAGTTGCTTCTGTAAGCTAGCAATGGGGGGCCAAGAGGAACCAAAGCGAATCTCCGAGCCAAACTGACTTTCTGTGTTCGGAAGAGAGCCAAATAATCAATACGGTGCCTCATTTAAAAAGTGCAAAAGAAACGTAAACGCTTCCAAACTTGGGACCTTTTAGATCTTGATAAAATATATGATGCCCAATTGCTCATAATAGTCCAAGAACCTATCTATCCAATATGCCCTTTGCAGATTGGTCACAAGGGGGTACACCTTACGGTAACCTAAAGATGTGTGTTTGTTTGTGTTTGTGTTTGTGTTTGTGTGTGTGTGTGTGAGAGTGAGAGAGATAGAGAGAGATGATGATGACGACGGCAAAGACGACAAGTCCCAGGGTACCAATACCTCTCTAAGAATAAGAAGGCTATTATAAGCAACATTCAGCTTTCTATCTCTAGCATGATGAGGTGCGATATCTTGAGAGAGAAATGTAAGGGCAAAGAGCTAAACAATCCTTTCAACATGCCATATTTAAATATGAGCGTTTGGGGTTATATTGACACATTCACCTGCAAATGAACCACGCAAGACTGAACTGCAACAAAAGCTTGCTTGAAAATCTCAAATGGAAATGCCTCAGTAGGTATGTCAAATGGGTATTGCTGCAAAATGAAACAAATACATCACAATGACGTGACATGAAAATTCACAATCTGGTACTACTTAACAAAGTTACTTGAGACAAAACTAAACAACAATGATTAACATTAACATATGAAAACATCAATCTTTAGAGTCAGTAACATATAAGCAAGTGTATAACCTGAAACAGAGACCCGGCCATAAACCAGACAGTGTCAAGTTCATTATACTCTCTTTTAATTCCTTCAGCTCTTTCAAGAACTTCAGCCTATTTCAGTAGCACCAAAATTGGGTCATATAACTTTTTAAACCATTATGAATATGACCAACAATAGATAGACAAGGACTATAACATAGCATTCTCAACCCTAAAAAAAATAACATAGCATTTCTCAGCATTCACCTTATTCTAACAGTAAATTAGCCTTTACCTTAGTGGGGCTTCCTGTCAAATAAGCAAGTTCAGCTTCTGACCACAAGAGAGGAGACTCCACAGCTAGCTGACCCCTCCCTCGCTGACGATCAAGTTCTCTGATATACGGGTACCAGAAAGACTTCTTTCCTTGCTTCTTCTCATACATCAGATACAGTGCTAAACAGGCCAACTCTGACAATTTGTTTGTGGTTAATAGCTCCGCTACAAGAATAACACGAAAGAACTTGATAAGCTCGTGAGTTCCTTTTCTTCTGTCCCTCATACATACACAAACACAAGGATAACTAGATAATTGAGAGAAGAGACCCTCCAATAGTCCAATCCTGATTCTCATTAAGTATTACCATGGCGCACTTCAACCATGCACCTATTTCCACTTATTCCCTTATATTTTATCGTAATTTTTAAAACAACGACTGTATGTACGACTGTTCCAGGTATCCATCTACAGAACTTACATGTCATGCAGTGATTTTGCATGGCATGTAGGTGCCTTTAGATGAATCAAGACTTGGAGTGCATAAATAAACCTCATTAAATAGATGTTCGCATAGAGGTTCTCTATATGCGTCCCAAGACCCTAGTTCATTTCAAAAAGTTCCCTCTCATTCTCTGAGTATCTCACATGATCAACACTGCAATTACCAAGGTAGTGCATCCATGTCTACACTTCTAGTCATGTGTACATAACACACCAAATGACGTTGCCTACTGGTATCAATTACCAAGTACCAATTTCATATATGTTCACTAGCCTAATTGGTAATAGTCTTTACTTATTTTGTTCAAGAATGACAAGTCGTCATAATCAGTCATGCCCCGATGCACAGTCCAAAAATTTCAAAAACAAAACCATTAAGTAAAATGCATCATACCAATGGTCTCATTCCCCAAAACTCTCTCAAGAGTTACAACCAACGAATTTGGAACAGAGAACGCAACATCACCAACCTGCAATAAGAAGGGAATTTTTTTTTGCCAAGGTTCATAAAAAACCAATAAATACTGACACGCACACGCACACACAAAAACAAGAATATAGATATAAGACCACCTGAAGATCCTCGCTGGCGGCAACATAGTGTATGGGACTCAGTTTCTCGTCGAAGGAAGGCTTTTCCTTAAGCAGGACCTTGCAAGGAGGGAGGCCATTTTCGTGCATCCAAGATTTCAAATCCCCGGACTCATCTTCCTTCTTCTTGCTAACGACCTCGAAATGCTTGCCGTCATCCTTCCTAGAGCCGGCGAGTAAGGTGTCAGAGCCCGAGGCCGAGCACAAATTTCTCCGGCGGAACGAAGAGGCGTGGCGGGGGAATCTGGAGGCAGAGATGGAAACCCTGGAGAGGACGGAGAGAGAAGGGCGGAGACGAATTGGAGGCGAAATGCAATTGCAATTGTGCAGAGAAGTAACTTCCATGGAGAGTTGATTTAGGGTTAGGGTTGAGAAATCGAAGAAAATTGCAATTGCAGAGAGGAAATGGGGAAATGGTTATGGTTTGAGAGTGAGAGAGAAGGAGGAGATGTTTGAGTATTGGGGATAATGGTAGTAATGGAAATTGAGATACGACTGGTTGGCTACTGATTGGGACTTGGGAGGGAAACAAAAATCTTGTCTGTCACTGTGTGTGTGTGTGAGTGTGGAATCGGAATGTGGATTGTCACTTACTGTGCCAAACTTACCCTCTATGAACAACTAGTATGATAATGCATGAATCTTCTACCTTTTTCTTGGTGCTAAATAGGACTTATTTCATGTAATGAATTTTGTTAGGTAAAAATTCATTCCAAATTCATAAATGGCCTTAGAAATGATTTTAAAATCTTTAAATTGTAAAAACATATGTTTAGAATGAGACTAAAAAAAATGTTTCCCTTATATCCCGAACCAGAAAGGCCGTTTTCACTTGAGCTTGAACTTGAATTGAAAAAGACCAATATGAATTTCATATTCGATTGAGTAGATTTCAAATTTTAAGTGGACAAATCCGATTAAGGATCTTATTTTTTATGATTCCGGCTTCATATCCAAATTGCCACTCTAATTTTCACCCTATCTACGCAATTGAACGGCAAATTCAGTACTAGCGAGTTGTTGCTTTTTTCTATTGTGAGAAGAAATTTTCATATTCTCTCTTCCCTTACAAAACTGTGACTTTGTTGGCATGTGTTTCTGGTTAGCTAGGATGTTACTTGTCAGCAACAAGTTTCTCATAATTATGTGATACTTGGGAATAAAATTGGCTAATTCTTTGCCTAAAATGACTCCTCATTGCAAAAAAGCTCTATAGCAACTACTTAATGACTGAATAGGATTTAAATCACAAATCCATCTCTTGTTTGACAGCAAAATAACAAAGAGAAAAAAAAAAATCCATCTCACTGGACAGTTGAGAACCAATAGAACTAATCAAAACGGGGTGATAGCATGTGTTCAGGGCTTTGCTTGTTTCATATGTTGAATTTCTGTGGAACGTTATCAAAGTCATCAAAATCAAATCTCTGTCTCTCTCTCCCAGCCTGAAAAGATGAAAGGATTGTTACATTACTGATCATCGTTCAAACATGCTGAGCAATTTACCATTTTAAGGAATAGAAGAAAAATGCTAACCTTCGCCAGATACAAAGGATCGCATGAGATGTGTTCATCCATTGAAGTCAGCTTCTTTGATAGCATCATTATCCTGAAGAATATAAAAACACATTATAAACACTTGAAGCACTTTGGACAAATTGTGAAGTTTTAAACGTATACAATACCGATACAGTTGATAAAGTTTATAGCCATTGCAGTGGTTAAGTAATTGACATTAATGTGTTATTTATCAGCTGTGCATTGACACTAGTGCATACCTCTGAATTGATGAGTCAATATGCTCGATCATCTCACAAGTTTTATACTGTTCGGGATCCTCAAGGAATCTGACCATACCATCCTTCTGGTTGATGGTAGCAAATATCTCACCATCTTGGATCTAAAATTAGCCATAAATCAAGTCAGTAAATAGGACGAAGCAAAGGCAGAATTAATGATACAAGCCTGCAGTTTAAAACTACCATTTGAAGCACATGCATTTCTGCCTCCTTAGCGCTATTTAGTTGCACAGTGTTGGCTATATCTTGAAGAGAGAGTGTCAAGTATGTCTGGGTCAATCTCTGGATATTTCGTTTATACATGGATGACACAACTTGCTTAACCAGTCCAAGATTGTTGTCCTGCGAAAATATGTACAATATATTGAGATGAGAACATTCCACAACAGTTATAAAATATAAGCTGTAGCACAGCAAGCTTACATGTTCGAACTTCTCCCTGTTTGTCTGGACATATGTTTCTAACTCAGCAACTTTCCCAGTGCTATAACTATTGGCCAATTCGACGTAAGCCTGTTCCAAGAGCAATTGGAAACAAAGGGTTAGAACTGAACAAGTTCATATGGGCACAAAAATTCCTTTTTTTTCTTGGTGCTTATTTTTAAAAGTAGATGCTTACATTAGAGCTGCTCTAGATTGAAGAATGCATACAAATGAGAATTTTAGGACTAAAGTTTAAGGTTGGTAAGCGAAGTAGATTATATTGTGAAAAGGTGCCATTTAATCCTGACAGATGAAAGTCTTGATAAGGTCATTTGAGCAAGTCATCAAACAAACAAGGACAACAGGGAGCCCATTCGATAGTAAATAATGATTACTTAAAAATTTATCATTCACATAGAATAAAGCTGAACCTTTGCTGGGTAATGCAAATTATTAGAACAAAGAGATTCTGAATTGAGAGTATTTAGCTGGTTTCAGTTTTACCTGACAAAAATTTCTTAGATTCCTTTGCGCCACTGACGAAGAGTACCTAGGAAGGGTGGTGGAGAACTGCCAAGAAATGCATTAAATCATCTCATTAGTCTCCAAGAGAATGGCAGTAAAAAATAACAGAACAGATTGCTAGGTCAATATTTGTCCAGGAAGAATACATAGACATATATTAGCAATACCAATACTGAACAAGTCTTACTTTCTAGTAACACACCTTTGTTAATTTATACATCTGATTTTGGGTGTCTCAATTTTCTAATTTATACAATTAATTGCTGATTTTTTTTTCTCCACCTTTCAAACTTATACTCAATACACTGTTAAAAAAAATACACTGTTCAAATAGCAAATCTAAAATCATTCTGAATCAACCAGAAAGGAGTGGTTATAAATAGTAATAGTGTTTTTTCTTACTACATGTGGGTGTAATAGTTGATGCAAATGCCTATTAGTCCCATTTAAAAGTTGAAAGTCCAGCACGAACAAAGCAGGGGGTAGTAATAACAACCGCATAATTACTTTTATTATGCAGTGCTGGCTAATCATGAAATGATTTGACCATTTATTCATTGAAGAATACCTTGCTTACAACAAACCCTTATATTACAAAGTAGAATTGTAAGAAAAACATAGCATACCTGTCCTTGGTGAATGAGTGAGACTAGTATGTATTTTTTGTATGCTTCAACGGCTATGGCATTCATAGTAGACATTGGAGCAGTGACAACCTAGAAAATTGGCAATAAGCATCAAAATGCCCAATAAGGTGACATTTATCTTTATAGCAGTAACGGAAAACCAATTATACAGGTGAATCAAGCATAAGTAAATACAGACATTGTGTAGAAGCTCCAACGCCTTGCCAAAATGCTTTTGTCCTATGCATATCATCCCCCTATAATCATGTCAAAATGTAAATCACTGTCATTAAATTATAAACACAAATAGCAAATCAGACACAACAGGCATGCATATAATTAACTCTAGCCATGTCTAAAACAAAAGCGAATTTTCAAACTATTCAGAATTTCCACATAATTTGTTAAAGTCTCAAAAGCTTTTGGAATTCATAATTAGGCACCCATGAATATGAGCAAACTCTGGTGCCTCCAGCTCAGGTTACATTATTATCTAACAGGTTCTGTACTTCAAAATCAAATCAAGCATTCTTAAACATTGAAGCAAACCTTCTCCTTGATAAGGAAACACACAAATACGCAACCTGTTTGATAGCAGTATTAGACTTTTCTACTTATCAGTAATTCATAAATGGTTCAAATTAAGTATTTAACAAACAAAAATATAATTTGCATCAAATTGCCTAGTTTCCACATTGACAACAGCCTTCATCACCAACAGAAAGATAATAAATAGTCTTCATAGAAATACTAAGGCATAGTAGTCATAATACAGAATCCACCAAATGAAACAAGGAAGCTCGCAAGAGGCTACAACATGTCTTAGAAGCTAAAGTGACTCACCCGTAGTATGAGTAAAGAAAAAGATCCCTTGGCTGGTCAACTTCAAATATGTCATCTCCCAATAGAGAAAACCCAGTTTTGTAGCACTTTGATAGCAAACAAAGAAGGAGAAAATCTGGGTGTAAGACAGTCAAACGTTCTGAGGAAGTTTGAAGCTTCCGAACAGCAGTCAGCATTGGAGCTACACCTCGTAAAGGGTCTTCAAGCATCATTACTTGGCCCTTCAACCTCTTACATATGGCTATAACTGCAAATTCATCAAATTGTCATCAACTGTGTATAAAACTACGACACATCTAATACAAAATTAAGAAGATATACACTTTTCAGGAGCCAAACGAATCTGCTCTGCCGCACAGGAACTGATAAATCTGGCAATGGACAAAACCACTGTATTGCCTAGCTCTTTTGAGATATGACTTGATGTGCACGCCTCTCTGCAAAACACTCATAAAACATGATGTTATCATCCAGGACCGAAATTCATACTAAGAACATGCACCTTTAGCCCGACAGTATATACAGTACCAATTAAGGCATAACTATTTTGTTACTCCAAAAAAACTCGAGTGAACATGCAATAAATACTTAGACAGTTTATAATTTCAAGAGGACTCTCCTTCAATCAAGTCGAACTTTAACTCAACACAAACTCCAAACAATTGATCTAGTTTATAAATTTAGAGGGAAAAGGCAGACTCAAATTTTAAGATTCATGTTCATCATCGGCGATAACATAGCAAAGAATAAATAATAACACATCAACAAACAGGCCTAATACAACACTTTTGCAATATACTTTTCTCTTGTTTCACCAAAAGACTAACAATGTCTTCTTCTTTTCCACTTTCCTTCATAAAAAAATGACAGATTAGGTTGCTTCCTGATGTTGCATCTCTCATAATGGTTTCCACTTTGTTTCAAATGAGACAATTCACTCATATATTCAGAATGATACCCTCGAAGAAGACAAAGCAAAACAACAATCGATACCAGCAGCTTAATGAAGCAAAACCTAAATGTTTACACAAATTGATACACATGTATATATCAATTATAAACCCAAACACTAACCAATTCCCAAAACCCCTAAAAACCTGGTATCAATTGGTTTAAACTGCACAGAGATTCGGCTAGAGTCATGTGAAAACCTGATGCTGTGAATAGAGTGAATCGAAACTTACAGGAAATAGAGGTAACCGAGAGAGTGCTTGGAAGGGTCGAGTTGTTCCAGGAACGGAAGTAGCCGAGTTCCCTCGGCGCGGAGCGAGTTTTCAGCTTGTCTCAGAATATTGTGGAGGACTGATACGTCTTGAGCGCTGCTCGACAGCCCCTGAATTTGGGTGATCAGTGCTTCAATTGAGCCCATCATCTTCTTCTTCTCCTTCTTCTTCTTCCTGGTCTGGTTTTGGGGAAGGAGAGCGAGTTCTCAATTTGCTTTGATGTGTTGTGAACAGTGTGTCAGTTGTGATCGGCTATAGGGTCGTTCAATTGAGTTTAGGACTCGGTGGACTGCGAATTGGGCTAATATTTATAGGAACTTGGACCCAAATTAATGGGCTTATTGAATGTTGCGCGACTCAATTAGACAAATGCATGTCCCAACACAAACACGACACGATTATTAACACAAAACACGAACATGACACGTTTAATATGATAACTAAATGAGTCGTGTTGACATAAAGCGACACGATTGACACGAAAACGACTCAATACGTTTGACACATTATTATGATTAATTTACAATTATACATTTAATCTACATGTGGGCGTCTCGCAACAGGAGTAATTAATGGTCCGTGCATTGGAGACCCGACAAAAACACGGCACGATTAGTAAATGTGTTGGGTTTCTTTCAACACAAACACGACACAATTACAAAATATGTACCCAATACGAATATGACACGATTATGAACACAAAACACATACATGATATGTTTAACACAATAACTAAATGTTCTTCAAAAAAAAAAAACACAATAACTAAATGAGTCGTATTGACCCAACATGACACTATCAACACAAACACGACCCACACCTTTTACACATTGTTATGATTAGCTTACAATTATACCGTTAATTTATGTGTTGAGAGTCTCACAACATGATTAATTAACTGTGCTTGTGCGGACGACACAATTAGTAAATGTGTTATGCTCTCCAACACAAACACGTATAAAACTTGTGAACCGAAACACGTTTATATGTTATGTGTTCGCGTCATGTGTCGTGTAGTAACACGAATCAAACTAAAACTATCAATTTTGTTTCAATTTAATAATGAGACATTCATATTTTTCATACATGAACTTTTACCAAATGTATAAATAGACCCATTTTATCAAACTTTGTACAAATAGATACATGAACTATTAATTTTGTACAAATAGGTGATCAACACTAACGGTGTTAAA
>JAYMSZ010000845.1:0-16844 GCA_036897665.1 Pelargonium citronellum
AGATTAATTAGATTAAAGAAGAAATTAAACGAACGTAAGTAATTACTAGTCTTTTGGCCCGTGCTCGGTCTTATTTTTGTATTATAGTTGGCTAATTCGATAATTTAATATCAAGATTTTTATTAAATATATAATACTAAAAGTATATTGTATATATGAAAATCTTTTGTTTATTTTTTTGAAATGCAGTATATGAAATTCATTCTTATTAGATAAGAAATGAGAAATAAATATAAACTAACTAATTGTTTAAATATTAAATTAATTAAAAGTTACATCTCTTTTTACGTAAAAAAACTTGGACCACAAGAAACTCACTCACCCATCTTTGGTAGAAAACTCGGGTTGCTAGGTAATTAAAATGCAAACGGTGGAGCTCTAAACTTGGCTACATGCCATCTCGTCACTCGTCACCCCCTACCTATCCGAGTCCGTTCTAGGCCTAGCTTCACAACATATTGATATTCATACGGTCATACCATTTTCTCATTTGTAACTACAAGTCATCTCACAAATATCAGAGTTCACTAGAGCCCAACCCAGTATGAACGACCATTGCTATTGTGAATAGGAGAAGGGCTGGGAGACGCCACACACCATTCATACCAGACCTGCACAACATCCCAACATATGAACGATCAAGCTTACAGAGCAATACGGTTTCAAATATTCGATCATGGATGTATTAAAATACTACTTTTGTTAGTTGAATATTTAATTCATATTATTTACCTTGGTTGAGCCACAACAACGCCAAAAATGCACCTCGAGAGGAGAAGTTGGACTGATTTGCACAGGCACCCTTAGCGGAAAAAATATTGCAAACCTGAACAAAAGCATGCCAACGAATGAAACACTTGGTTAAGATTCCAAAATAGGTGACAAAAGTAAACTGAGCAAAACAAATCATCATACCAGCTAAACATGTTTGGTGTTGCCGTTGATGGTTCAATACCAAGATGCACATCCTTATAGAGTATTGCATCAAAATATCCAGCGAATCCTATTAATGCATTATAAAAAGGAATAAGTACCTATATTCCCACCATCATATAAAACAATAAACATGCTATCTACTATATCAGCTATTATACTTTGAAGAGAGATCTACAACAACTCGGACAAAAATGTACTATTCATTCTCATCAGCTATCTGTAAAGCATTTGGGATTCATGGCAGTCTTTGACAGTTTCAAGTACAGCTAGAAAATAAGGTGTCGTTAATATGAAGTGACAATAATTTGTATAATATCTTTCACAAATGTTCAATATTAAGAAAATGGGCCAGATAGACATCATTTTGAAACAAACAAGATGCAAATCCTTAAATTGTATGTTTCATGTACGAATTAAGGTCCCTTCGGAGACATCCGATAAATGTACGAATTAAGAAATTTCTCCAATGACCAGAATCATTAGAGTAAACCAGATCTCACCAACATTGGTTTTCAGAATAAAATAGCGCTAAACTTATCCAATAATAAAGACAAGAAATGAGGTTTCATAGACACATACCATGCACCATGGCAGACCCAGTGTCACTAGGTATCTCGAACTGCATTTTCGTGTACCGCTGATTGTTTTTTTTAGTAGAGTAATCCGGATGAGTAAATGTAAATACCTTCAAAAGAGAATACAGACATGAATTTCACAAACCAATTTATCCCCATCTCTCTAATTATATTAAGATTAAACCATCCATCAAGATTGATTCCCAAATGGGTGAAATATATAAATTATCAGTCTGTCATCTAATTAATTTAATAAAAAAAATATGATCAGAAAAGCCATGATCCAGACAATAGGCTAAGAACACTATTTAGATGGAAAAAACATACAGGTTGCGGAGGAGAAAGTTTGGCTATGCTGTGCAACTTAACAACATAAGCAGTTTCAAAATGTGAGACATCTTTATGAGACTTCACCTGCAACATAACCACAAAGAGTTGAATTGTGTAGCCTGAAACATGAAGCAAGTGACAGTACATCAAACAAAAAAAGTAAACATACATCATTGTATAGCTTTGATGCTGTCACAGGTTGGATGAAACTTGTGTACCTGAGAAGAATTAAAATTAGTACTCAACTACTCTCTAGGCGGCCTAAAACTCAAACAGCATCTCCCAAAATATTGGATATGAAATGTCCATATAGAATGCAAAGATTGTTCATCCTTGATTTTAACTTAAAAAAATAAAACTGATTTTCATCAAGTGGCTCTTTTTAAGGATTAGTTCACATTCTTGTGATGAAGTGATTATTGATACTAGTTATCAAGACATACATAACTGAAAGGAACAGATGTCTCCACACCCTCCCATAAACATAAACATGGCACAAACCAATGGTCAAAAGATCAAAATAAACCCTAAAGAAAATAAAGTCAGTAATATAGACAAATAACTTATGAAGCAACTTCATCAGAAAGAATATACTTACGATGATGGTATTGATATTCCATCTAGCTTCAAAAACCTTTGAGCTCCATCAAGACACTCAGGAGAGAGCTCATTGTCCCCAAAAGAACCCAACAGTTCACTAACCTGTAGATCGATTAGAAAAAGCAAATTGACAGTCAGGTAAATAGGGGGCAATAAGAACTAATTTAATAGAAGAATACCCACACACCAAAATGTCAGCTTTTTCAGGAGCATCCCAGCAACGCATATCGCATGAGACAATGGTAACTGTATTCTCCCAACCCTCCAGTTTCACAAGACTCTGTTGCAACAAAAGAATCATCTCCGATAAGAGTCACGCTATAACTAATGGGGCTAATGAAATGAAAAAGCAAAATGGGGAAAGAAAAAAAGGCAATGAAACAAAATAAACTTTCTGTCTTTTACATTATTAAACTCTGCTAAGTTCACCAAAATGATCAACACAATATGAAATGTTATCAAACATAACAAATATAACAATTAGTAATTCGACCCTCAATTACTTAAACTGAGAAAATTAAACAGCGGAAGTCAGCATTATCAAACTCAATACAATAACAAGTTGGTATTCCATCTGTGTTAGATTCTGCAGTATAGGATTATTCGCCAAGGTTGGATTGTTGGAAAGAAAAAAATGTCACTTAATCAGAAGAGAAATAAAAGCCATACACAGTACAGATTCCTAGATAGAGAAAGTTAATACAACTTGCAATAAATTACTAATAATGTGCTACTTACATGGAGCGTAACAACTGCATTTGGGTTTTTCTCAACTGCGTAAACTTTTAGCTTACGTCCAGTTTCATCAGCTGCCTATATTAAGGCAAATGTAAATGCATAGTAAATAAAAATAAAAAAATCCCAAAAGTCACAACAAAGCCCGAATTCAAGGAAGAAAGAAACAAGAAAACACTTTTCAACTGAGTATCCCAAGTGTGTAACAAACCTGCAATGACGCTCTAACAAGAGGTCCACGTCCTGCTCCAACAACCATCAAAACCTAGATTCAAAAAAGAGAAATATTCTTTAAATCTTCACTGCATAAAATTCAATAAACAGCAAACAAGGTATAAGATAGATGGCAAAATGCTGAGGACATAATGGAACCTTGAGAGAAAAATAAAAGAAGTCGCATAGAGTACCGTGGTTGTGGTAGACACCTTCTCATCAGGGACTCTATCCAACAAAGCTTTACTTACTGCTCTTTGGTACTGAAAATTTGAAGAACTTAATTAAAAATAAGAAAAAACAGAATATAAGCAGCCATTAATTGCAAATTCATGCAATTAGCCAGCACAAAACTTTGTTAAATCTCTTTTACACAAATCCTAGAGCATAATATTTAGGTCCGTATAAAACACTAGTGAATTTGCTGGATGAACGGGGTTTGATGATAGATTTACCATTAACTTCAATTTTAATCCATGCAGAATTGACATTATGTTTAATTTGTATAGGGATACTAAAACAATGTAACAAGGGTTTTAAACAAATTCCATAGATCAAGTCATGTAAGATCATAGTCACATTCCAGATCACTCATTCCAGATCGCAGAAGGCCAGCGAGCTCGGCATTTCAGTTAACAGGATATGAAGAATGAAAAAATCAGCTTCTCCCAGTGACGACGCTGCACAAATTGGTGATCTGTGAGCAAAGAAGCTGAAAATGGAAATGTACCCAATGTCCCAATGTTTGAAGGATGGAATGATGGATGTTTAAGAAGAGAAGATATGGAAGCATTCAGAAGAGAGGAGAATCAAAGCGAAGGAGAGAGCAGCCATGCACTGCTACAATGAAGAACCACGGTGGTGCTGGAGGACTAAAAGGAAAAGAAGAATGTGCGGCTCCAAATCCAATATGGTTTTAAGGTTACACATATTTTAAAAATTGATTTTACTATAATCAAAATACTGCAGTTTTAGAATATATTTCTTCAAACAGTTTTTTTTATGCCACATCTATTTATTTATTACAATTACAATTTAATGATTTATATAATAAGTAATTTAAACACACAAACTTGAACCTAAACACAAATTGATTCGTAATGCAAACATATTGCATACTCCTAAACCTAAATTGTTGATGAGTTCAGGATAAATGTTTGACATTCCAAATAAACATTTTTCTTCTGAATTAAGTGTTCTGAATAAGCCTACCCCACCATTCCAGGTTCCGGAACCCCTAGCATTCCACGTTCCAGTTTTTGTTTGTGTGCGCCGAAACATTCAACATTCCAGGTAACTACAACTAGGATTAACAGTAGTATCAAAATTTGTAAGATCAGAATTGGCTGTACCTGAATATATTTCACTGCATCTCTCTCAAATGTCTCGTAAGTCTGGGCCTCTAGATTATCCATTAGAGGCTGCAATTTAAAACAAATTGTAATGCACAAAATTAAAAACCATTGAACACGGTGAGAAGCAATACAAGTAAAAAGACTTTGTAACATTAGACACTATAATTGTAAATTAAAATAAAAACTTACTTGCAAAGGAGATTGTAGGAAGTCCCTATAACCGAGCTGTAAAAACCAAGGTTAAATAAAAAAACATAAAAGCACATAAGCACACTGCAAACCACTATGCATAAATAAATATGAGGGGTACACAAGTTACCTCATAGCGTTCTTGCTCAGGAAGTGGATCCATCTTTTGATAGAGATACCCAAAATAGTCTAGATATAACCTTAATGGGTGTCTCTGCTTGCCTAGATAGCAAGAACAAGTCGGAATTAATAACAGAACATATGCAGAACACCTAGAAAATTAGAATACAGGAAAAATATATGTAACTGGCGGCACCAGCTTTACACAAGAATATGCAAAAAGCTTTTACCTACCTCAACTCAACCAAACAAATTATACCCAAAAAAATAGTCACTTAAATTGAGTGTTCAGTTCATACCTTCAATATTATTATCAGCAGGATTAGAAACTAAATTTATACTTTCACTAGGAGTACCATGCACAGGCTTTCCTGAAACCACTACCTGAAATCATACAGCAAAGTTATTGTTATGAAATAATAATAAAAATATAAGTACATGACGAAATTTATTGTTAAATTAGCTTATGAGATAGTCTCAAGTTCACATGTGAAATGCTACACAGGTTTTCCCCTCGCCACTACCCAAAGGGTGGAATCAAGGAAATTAAGCACAGATACCTAGTATGCCGGTACCACTATTATTAGAAAATCTAGGTACGGATACGAAATGGTACATATAGTTACAAAGATTAACTATGTAATACGCTATAAAAACTAAAGACAAACAAAACATATTCAGTTGGAAAAAGAAAAGAAGGAATGAGATTGATTTCAATTTGCTAGGTTTTGTTTATATTGAATGGTTCATTAAAAGAATAAATGAAGTATTTGATTTATGATTTTAGTCCAGATTTCAAGATTTTTTATATCAATAAAAGGCAGGTTAGATGAGGAAGGTTTCTCATAAATTGGTGAACTACAATAATTATACAAGGCCTGGTATTCCAAGACTGAAGAAAAAGTTGTTTCTTTATTTTTATTATAATTATGTGTATCTATATTATTTGTAAATTTTGAAGTACCCAATACCAACATTTGACTGTATTCAAAAAGTACTCAAAAATAATATTGTTCATATAACTTGGGTAAGTACCCGCTGCCGGTAGGTCCTCCTCACAGAAGCACCCACGCTTCACAGTTCAAGGTTTTGCACATCCAAAGGAAACAAAACATCAAGATAGCATGCAAATCCTAGAAGAGTGCTTACATATATGTATACACACACATATATATATATATATACACATTCATACAAATAGACACAGTAGGTACAAGTCATTTTTAAGGATTTGAATAAAAACAACAATAATCCAGTTCCAAAACTAAACTGCAAGTACCTGAATGGAATGGTTAAAAAATCCTGTAATCAGATTCTGATGGCGCTTCGACAGGCATGGATAGCCTCGTGTATTTGTTAAAAAACACTAGCAAATCAAGAATGAAATCATTACTACCTAAATAATTACAAATGCTATGAGGAAATACACACACGTGACATACAACAAAGAAGCATCATTATATAATTACATCGGTATTTATTATGGCCGTTCTAACCGATTCTCCAAACCAGCGACCAAGTGAGTTTGCTGTAGGTAGTGAACACCTGATGAATGTGCAATTATACATGAACATGAGTTTAATAACTGTACGGTTCTAAGAGCTAAAACGAATTTTCACCATCAATAATCATATCGTAAAACAGGGGGGCACGGTTTACTTGACTTACATAATATCAAGAGCAATAGATAGCTGGCTGTGATGTTCACAAAGAAGACGAAATGAATTCCACAGTTCCCATGAATCATTCTGCAGACAAATTAAAATAGATAATAATATAGTGAGAGAAAGAAAAGGCCAGTTCCAGGTGAACAATAAAAAATATTAGGTGAGAGGAAATTTCATTGCAGTTGATACTCCAAAGTCCAAACGAAGTTTACAATTGATATATCATTGGACATTATGCATTAAAAAGAAAATTATTATTGAGAAGCAAAATGAGCACCTCAAAATCAGATGTGAATATCTTTTAGTTTTGAATTGAAAAAAAATAGATTCAGAAATTTACCAGAGAATAGACAGAGCAATAATACACTAACATAAATAAATAAAAAACTCCTTCACAAATAAAGAACAAATCAACCCTCACAAGCTGCATTTTTAAGAGAGAAAAAAATACAACGGCCAACTCAGAGGTAAGATTTAAGACCCCATTGGAGGAGAATACTTCACTCACCAAATTATTAGAGTTTGCATCCATAGAATCATCATCAGCCTTCACCAGTGGAATCCTAAGCCACAGCTATAGTGAAGTAGAAGAAAACACAAGTAAATAATATGATAAATATACGTAAAAAAGGCAGAAAGAAGTGAAATGATTATAAATTCAAGTACCGAATGCTACCTGCATGCTGTTCAGGCTCTGTAAAATCTGATTTACACACCTGGCATAATTAGCACAGGATGCTCCTTTAGGGGCAGGAAGAAGACATGCCTGCAGCAGATGATTAATAGCAAAAATCAAATGGTGTTGATGGGAAAAGAAGCATAAAGAAAAACAAATATTATACTACAGTAATTGGCATCTAGACACATATTTACTGCAGCTTCTCATCGCAAAAATCTTGAAACAATTACCATGTGTAAACTGAAAATTTCATTGCTTTCTTCTATTCAATAAAGTAATTTCACATTTCTGTTAATTTATGATTGCAGATATTTTTCTTGTTGTCTTTCAACACAATTACCATGTGTCAAACCAAGCCAAATTAAAGCGATATTCAGATTGATTTGAAAAATCTAGTAGGCTTGCATATTGCTCTGCCCAGCTTCATTTGTTAATTGCTTGGAGCAAAATCCTATCAAATACTATTATGGTGTTGATTGTGTTTAGAAGGACAGATAAAATTATCTAACATCAGAAGCAAAGTTTATGAACATAGGTTTCAATATTTAACCAAGGCAAGATACACTAAGAATGCCAGGTGACCTTTTACTGGTGAGAAACAATAGGAAACACTTCAAAAAGTGACAACAAAGAGCAGACAAGACAAACATATACATGATTCTCTCAAAACAACCATTTTACAATGGTCAAGAGGAGATTACAAATTTAGACAGACATCAGCACAAGGCCCCCACAGCCCAAATTTTACCAGAAAAATCAATTTAATAGAACAGACCTGAAGGGAAAGATGAGAAGCCCATGAAATTTCTTGCTTCAAAGTAGTTTCAGAATCCATCCTAAGGATCTCATCATCTGAATCCAGGTCAATCCAGGAGCTGATTTTTCCTGATCAAAATTAAAATATAAACCATAATTATAAGTCTGAACAAGCGCATAGCAAAGTAAGTTGATAACGCTCACACTAACAGCCAAAAGAGTTCAAGCAACATTGTACTAAAAATACTATAATAGAGAAAACAAAGAGTGGAGACGAGTTTATTCTTTAAAGACACTCTGCCTCGAGTCACACAGTTTCTCCATCAGAAAGCAATTTGAAAAAAATGAATTAAACTTGAGGCAAGTAAAGTGACATCTTATAACTAAGTGACCATCATGGCAACATAATTGAAAATAAAAAAGGCTAAAAAGAAGTATATACCAACAACATGACTGCTCCACTGCGAAGGGCTCAAAACTAAGTCTGAGCCAGCAAAAGGAAGAGCACCAGATCTGCCTGCATCATTTTCCAATAAGCTTGGCCTATAAGCAGGATCTATCTGCATCATTTAGATATATAAAAAAAGAAGCTCAAAGCGATAATCATTGGTTTTAAAAGAAAATGTGTATGGATTAACAACCAAATTAAGAAAATAGCACAAGTTATATCAATGTAGTTCACAGCATACAGGTGAAACCAAAATATAGCATCACAAATATAAGCTGTCAACCAATGAGAATGTAGGTGAGCTTACTGACCATTCACACAAAATGAAAGCCATGTGGCTAATATGTGACTGGCTAATTGGCCACCGAAATGAAATAAAAGTCGCAAATGTTTACAGAATAAACAAAAACATAAATAAATAAAAACTACATGCATTACACTCAACAAATTGCTTTTAGGTGTTTGTGAGATTTATGTTTCAAAAGAAAAAAATAAATGAACTGCTGACAGTAACCTGACTTAGCATACTCTATATAAACCATCACAGCATCTTTTTTACTTATATATTCAGGACAATAAACTTTCTACATTATTCAAAAAGTAATTCTCTGCTGGATGGTTTTTAATAATATAGTAATCAAATTTCCTTATTAATGCCATTTAAATAACTTTCACACAATCAATTTCTAGCATGAACAATCAACCAGCATAGAAACATAGTTAATTATTCAGGCATGTGCTTATAAAGGTAATTCAAATATGGTTAATTCTCTAAAGAGAACATAACACAAATTTCCAGACCATGTATAGTACCCAAATTATCTGAAGAGAACATACATGCAAATTCAAAAGTTATCAGACCATGCATTGCCAGAACCCATAATTTTTATCCAAATCTAAGATTTAACAAGCCCAATAGCACAAAAAAAAAGGCACGCATTTAAGCAGACATTGGGAGCAAAATCACATAAAAGTTAAAAAAAATATATGTAGTTGACAGCCATGGAGTGAAACCATAGGCAAAGCTTCACCAACAAAGGCCATAATCGTGTTATTATAGGCGAGCTTACTGACCATTCACATAGAAAAGGACAGCCATTTGGCTGGTATGTGACTGGCTAATTAGCCACCGTAAATGAATTTAACACACAATCGCATATACATAAATGGAGAAATCAAGGAGAAAGATATGAACCAGAGGAGCGACAACTAAATTACTTTCAGGTTTTTGTGAGACTTATGTTTCAGAAGAAGAAAAAAATGCCACTCATCATGGACAGTAACCTGACTTAGCATACTCCATTTAAACCATCACAGCATCTTTTTACTTTACTATATATTGAGGACAATAAACTTCCTACATTATTCAAACTAATTCTCTGCTCATCAGTTTCTGTTAATATAGTAATCAAATCTCCATATTACTGCCATGATTTAACTTTCATACAATCAGGTTCTAGCATAAATGATGAGCAATCAGCATTTCTCCAATCAACCAGCTTAGCAACATAGTTAATTATGCCATACATGCGTTTATAAAGGTAATTCAAATATGGTTCTTTAAAGAGTCCATAAAACAATTTCTTAGACCATGTATAGTACCCAAATTATCCAAATTTAAGATTTAACAAGCCTAATAGCACCAAAAAAAAAGGCATGTATTTAAGCATACATCAGGAGCAAAATCACATAAAAGTTAAAAATATATATGTAGTTGACAGCCATGGAGTGAAACCAGAGGCAAAGCTTCACCAACAAAGGCCATCATCGTGTTATTATAGGTGAGCTTACTGACCATTCACATAGAAAAGGACAGCCATTTGGCTGGTATGTGACTGGCTAATTAGCCACCATAGATGACTTAAACACACATTTGCATGTACAGAAATGGAGAAATCAAGAAGAAAGATACGAACCAGAGGAGCGACAACAAAATAACTTTCAAGTGTTTACGAGATTTATGTTTCACGAGAAAAAAAATGACACTTGTCATGGAACAGTAGAATAAATAAATGAACTGGCAACAGTAACCTGACTTAGCATACTCCATTTAAACCATCCCAGCATCTTTTTTACTTTACTATATATTGAGCATAATAAACAACCTACATTATTCAAAGAGCAACTCTCTGCTCGGCAGTTTCTATTAATTTAGTAATCAAATATCCTTATTACTGCCATGGAAATAACTTTCATACAATCAGGTTCAGGCGTAAACAATGAACAATCAACCAGCATAGCAACATAGTTAATTATCAACTAAGCATACTCCATTTAAACTATCCCAGCATCTTTTTTACTTTACTATATATTGAGGACAATCAACTTCCTACATTATTCAAAGACTAATTCTCTGCTCAGCAGTTTCTATTAATATAGTAATCAAATTTACTCATTACTGCCATGGAAATAACTTTCATACAATCAGGTTCTAGCATAATCGATGAACAATCAACATTTCTCCAATCAACCAGCACGGCAACATAGTTAATTATTCCACAAATGCGTTTAAATAGGTAATTCAAATATGGTTAGCTCTCTAAAAAGTCCATAAAACAATTTCTCAGACCATGCATAGTATCCAAAATTATCTGAAGAGAACATAAATGCAAATTCAAAAGTTACCAGACAATGCATTGCCAGAAACCACTCATTTGAGCAAAATCAAATAAAATTTAAACATATATATGTAGTTGACAGCCATGGAGTGAAACCAGAGGCAAAGCTTCACCAAAAAGGCCATCATCGCGCTGTTTTAGGTGAGCTTACTGACCATTCACATAGAAAAAGACAGCCAAATGGCTGGGATGTGACTGGCTAATTAGCCACCAGAAATGAATCAAACACAGAAATGGAGAAATGTACGAACCAGAGGAGCGACGACGAAATCGAATCCGCCATGGGAGAGATTGAAAGAGAGGAGGTGGGGCATGTCATCGTTGAAGTCGGTCTCGACGCCACAGTAGCGAGACTCGCTCTTGTCTCCTGGCCTCTCTCCGAGCGGCATTTTTGATGAGAAATGAAGGGAAAGAGAAGGGTTTTGGTAGGGTTTACGGTAGAGATGGCTGCGATATATATAGAATGGGTACCGTATACCGTACCAATAGTGCCCTTCTTTGAGTACACTACATTCCACAGCTAGGGTTTTTGGGCACACTTGCTCGAGTCCGTATCTATCCGGGTCAGCTCCCCTTCAAAATTACAATAATAGAAAAATTGTGGTAACAAAATTGATGAGAGAATTGTTGGGTCAAACAGTTCAAACGTTTTAAGGCATTGAATTCGAGTCTTTCTACGGGTTGTATAGGTTAAAAGATGATAGGTACGGATAAAAAGTAATTATTGTGAGAATTACATCAGTTTGGTATCGTTTGGGAACCATCTTTTTCTTATATATAAGATCCTACGAGTATGTGAGATTTTGAAATTACATGTACTTTTAAAAGTAGTAGTTTTTTTTATTAGGAAAAATTATACATATCACCCTTCAACTATACACTTTTTAATACTGACTACCCTTAATTATTAAAACTAACTATTTACTACCCTAAACTATGCCAAACTTTTTTCCATCCAAATTTTCCGTTAAAGTTAACAGAATATTCCATTTATCAAGTCATGTGCCCAGCACATGACCAATTTTTTTTTTGAAATTCCAAAATTACCCTTAGGATAATTACACATACCACCCCTCAACTATGTAGTGTTTTTATTTAGTCAGAGGGTAGAATGGTCATTTCAACATATTAGATGGAGAAATGGATGGAAATTTGGATGTGTAAAAGTTTGGTATAGTTCAGGGTAGTAAATAGTTAGTTTCAATAGTTGAGGATAGTCAGGATTAAAAAGTGTATAGTTGAGGGATGGTATATGTAATTATCCCTTTTTACTATTCAAATCATCCATACATAACTTAGATAACATAATAGGGTCATTAAACCCGATCCAGCCCTCCAGGCTTGACATGCAAACTGACGACCTTGCAAGACTATCGCCACCCTTTTTGCTGATCTACGAATAAACATGAACTCCAAACTAAAAAATTGAGACATAAAAACTGTAATATCCCAATAACAAGATCCAAAGCATTGAAAACCTCCCTTCGGTTCTTAATCGCATCAACTACCGTGTTTGCATCGGATTCAACAATAATCTGATCCCATCCCTAATCAACGACCCAACTCAAAGCTTCTATTATGGTCATCACCTCAGCCATCCGAGGCTCGCATACCCAATCCAGCTTACGCGACCACCGCCCCAACACTTCCTCGATCAATCACGAATAATCCAGCCCACCCGACCGGGCAAATGTCAAATATTCGCCTATAAACAATAGCTATTCAACACAAAAATGTAAATTATTCATGAGTACTAATAGTACTGGTACATTGATATAACATGGACATCAAAAGAAATTCGGTAGTGATAAATCTTATTTTATTAGTCAGGTACTCAAAAGCATGCAAAGGTCTAACATTAGGAAATCAAGGGAAGTTATATATGGGTGATCACTCAAGTTAGGCGTTTCTCGACCTAGCTTCAAGATGAAGTGTGTGTATACTTGCGGATTTTACATAGAAAATGTGTGAGCTTGGTGCGGGTTGCCAACCTGAATCTACATTTTTTTTTATTTTTCAACGGTGAACTTGTCCTGACCCTGAAAATGATTAGGTTATTTAATGCAACCTGGAGCCACAAAAACGTGGTTTGAATTTGAGACCAAATTGTGATATCGGTTGCGATTGATTTCATGTGTTTTAATATGATTGGTGGTTCATTTTAAAGGCATACAATTTCATTGGTTGCTTTAATTAGATTCCTCATTCTCTGTATGTACATTTTTCAAGAGCATGTAAAATAATTATGATTTTTTTCAATACATCACTTCTGCTACCTCCAAAGTTAAGATGAATCAAAGATAAATATACATGATTTATGCTGAATGAAATGGAAATCAGAGAATGAATTCACCATAGGCCAGCAACCAAAAAACCTAAACAACCACTTTTGGACATTAATGCCAAATAGAATCTAGTTCAACAGTGAGAATGACAATGAATAATGTATGCAATTAACTAATTTATATATATAAAGTTGCTGCATAAGCTTGATGAGTCTGCTAATTATTTAAGAGCCAAATAGAAGACAATAGAATCATCATTCCCATCTGTGGATGCATGGTTCATGTGAGAACCTCCCCTTTGGGTTTCTGATCAACTTCTTCAAAGAAGTCCTCCCGAGCGTTATCCGCTAACATTAGGGCAACCAACCAGAAGAGGGATGCATCGAGCGATACAAAGGCGCCACCGCCAAGTAGACCGGTCTTAGCAGTAGGGCATGTCGTCGAGAGATTGTGGTGAATGTTGCGTGACAGGTGAAGTTGCTCTGTGATTGTTGGCCATAACAGCAGTGTTGCTCCTAATCCAGCGGTGAACCTGAAACAATTCACCACTATTTAGCAAAATGTTGTCATTGTGATTGTGTCTGTGAAAATCCACAAAATAAACTCAAGTCCCTCCGTAGTTTGTCAATTGTCATGGTATACAAAAATTTGAACAAACGTTTTACCTATATCTCTGAAATGTGCAATAGTTCACAAGAAATGCAAGCTAAGGTCATTTTTTGTGTACAAAAACAGATGTCCGGAATAAGTAATATGATAGAGTCAAGAAATAATCATCAGTGTACGGAGACCAGGAAAATGCTTACAAAGCAATGTTGAAGAACACCACGAAACTGGTGCTTCGGAATAGTACTCCACTGGGAACTGATCTTCCTTTATATGGGTAAAATAGAGACGCATACCCAGCCACAGTGGATGCAACGAGGAACACAACAGACAAGTACCCCAGAGCAACAGTTGGATCATGTGGATACTTGCAAATAACAACGTCTTTCCCAGGGATAGCAGTTCCAGATGCAGGCTGTATCAGTAAACAAACAATAAAACCATCACTATTACAGGCAAGGAGAAAAGAAATATATGGATCAAGGTCTAATTAATCATGATTCCAAGCAACGGAACGAAAAAAAGATACTCCTAGAGAACCGGCGCACCAGCTATATACATTACCAGAAGAACAAGTAAGAATAGCCACAGGCATCAAAGTGTATTTGAGAGCATCCTTCTCAAGTTATTCACTTAATTTACAAAAAGAGAAAGGTACAAAGCATCCAAGACTTCTGAAATAAGTTTTCTACGAGGCAGAGCGCCAAAATCGAAAAGCCATAGCACACTACATATAGCTAAATTATGTTATGCGAACAAGTAGCTACACTGTTGAATAAAATATCAGCATGATAAGAAACGAACATATGTATTAGAATTTAAAACCATGTAGCTACAGAAAAAGCATTGAAACTGTGACTAAATATTATATCATCTCACTGAAAGTGGTTGTATTTGGCAAACTTAGCTATGATATAAATCTAGTGAGCAAACATTTTGCACTAATGCAATGTAATGAAATCATCATCTTGACAATGACCCAAGTCAAAATATATGCATAACAATTTATGTACATGAAAACATACAGCTAAAAGTTTAGGATAGGATGCATTAAAGAGTACAACTTCACGGCTCACGCTCCTATCAAACAGAAATGCCCATGTTTCTTCACTCATGAATAGGAGTAGTTTAGATATCCACCGGTTACTTGACGCCTTATAGAAGGTCTTCAGGGTCAATACTAAAATCAAAACTCCATCACACCCATCAATTAAGGCTGTTTCTTCTTTGTCGTTAGTTTTTGGTGGATCACAAGTTACACAAGAATTGGTGCTAGGTAACTAAATTCCTGAGGAACATGTGTTTCACCTCAGCACAAATCGGACAGAACTAAGATTCACCCCGACTCTAAACCATATTCAGAACAACTCTAATGAGAAGTAATCAAATTTGATACAGAAAGGAACCAAACAATGATTCACCCATCAATTTCATCGGACCGGGAAATCATAAAACTACAATAGACAGACAGATTTACAGGAAATAAAAAGAAAAAACAACGTCAACAAACAAACTTCAAATAGTGACAATCAATCCAGAGAGAAATAACACAACCCAATTGTGAAAAATACCTTCTTGTTTTCAGCAATCACACCCAAAACGAAGGACAGCACACCACAAGCTGAAATAACCAGAGACATTTGCTTCATGGTAACACCCATCCTGGAAACTGAATTCTTCACACAAATTTGTAAAACAAAAAAATTAAAATTCCAGATTCAAAAACCCCAACAATTCAAACAAACACCAGTTTTAGATACTACATAGAAAATCCGGTCAATCCGGGAAATTAAAAACACAAACTTTTCACCAGAATTGAATGAAATCGACAAATCGCGGACGTGGGTTCGAGAATCAGTGTTTGTTTCTCGGGAAAACAAGACGAATTTGACGAGAAACGTACCTGGAACAGGAGGTTGGAGAAAGGGGAATTCAGGAATGAGAAGAATATGAAACTGTATCTCTATTTACTGTTGACTGATTCTATATATGACTCTTTGAGAAATTATTTTATTTTATTTTTATATAAATACATCCACAAGTGACAAGATTGCTGTTTTGTCACTGTTCAACGCTCCGTTCCGTCCTGGATTCTCTCCCGTTCCGTTGGGAGGGATGACGTGGACAAAATCACGTATCCCATTGGATGGTTGACCCATGAAATCATGTCACGTCAGCGTATATTGCTTCGGCGGGGCGTGACCGGCACCGTATTGGAAACTTTAATGCGCTAATATTTACTTATTTAGAATTTAGATTCAAAAAAGATTCTTGAATTTATGTTTTGAAAAAAATGATGAAAAAAACATGGAATCTTCATAAAACATCAATAATATATATTTTTGGGGCTATTAATCATAAATGTTATTCTCAAATTGTGAAATGATTATCGGGTGTCTACCAAAAAAAAATGATTATCGGGTGGTGGATTAAATTAAGAGATAATTACACATATCACCTCTCAACTATACACTTTTTAATCTTGGTTACCTTCAAGTGTTGAAACTAATTACTGGTTACTCTGAAGTATGTCAAACTTCTTTCCATCCAAAAATTCCGTTAAAGTTAACGGAATATTCTAATAATTGGAGAAATTTTTAGAATATTTCGTTAACTTTAACATAAATTTTGGAATATTCTGTTAACTTTAACGAAAACTAGTATATCATCCCGTGCGTTGCACGGGTAGTAAAAATTTCTAATGACAAAATATTGTCAACATAATTAGACAT